>PVIH01000040.1:424061-608241 GCA_004025045.1 Sigmodon hispidus
ATTTCAAGTGGAAAAATGCCTCTGGGATTAACCCCTATTTTCTGAGCAGGCAAGAATTGCACACAAGCAGAACAGCTTTTCACAATATTCCTAGCTATCTCCCTAGAAATTTTAAATTTAGTTCTTAAAACAGCAGATGAAACATGGTATAAGCTATGAAACTCTCGCGCTTGTGTTTCAGAGTCCAATGCCACAAAAGCGCGTGTTGCCAGATCAACTTATTCATTGGCTTTTGCCATAGGACCAGGTAACAAAGAGTGAGCTCAGATATGAGTAATATAAAAGGGATTGGATCGATGCAAAATCTCACCTCTTATTCCTGCTAAAAGTGAGGCTACCATACTAGAGGGTTTAATATAGGAAACAATTCCTAAATTTTTAACAGCATTCACCACATATGATGAATCAGATACCAAATTAAAAGACTCAGGAAAACACTTAAAAACCTCTAAAACTACTTGGCATTCTACTATTTGGGGAGCATTTGGACGGCACTCAACAGTTACAGGTGAGCCTCCTTGCACCATGTAGGCTCCCTTCCCAGTCTTAGACCCATCCGTGTAGATGGTTAAGGCATTGCTCAATGGTTGCTCCCTCATGATCTGAGGGAATGCCACAGGCTACTGAACTACGAATCTTGAAAGTTCACTCTTGGGCAAATGATTATCAATTGTACCAGAAAAGGCACAAACCAATATAGCCCATTCTGAGGTAGTGGCCACCAATATCTCTACTTGTTCTTTTGTATAAGGGACTATAAGTCGGTCAGGTGTCTTGGCAAAAGATGTAATAGATTGTTTAATGCCTAATAACGCAACCTCAGACGTCATGGATGGATAGTGGGACAAGGTTCTCATCCCTGTAGATTTAGTATGAATCCACAGTAGAGGCCCTTCTTGCCAAAGAACACCAGTTGGAAAGCCTAAAGTGGGGAGGATACACATACAAATGGGCTTGGATTCATCACAGTGCACCAACTGTGCCCTAGTAATTGCTTGCTCTACCTTTTGAAGTGCTATCTGAGCCTCTGGGGTTAGCTGGCATGGGGAATTAAGATCTGGGTTTCCATCTAAAATATCAAATATGGGTTTAAGGCCAAAGCGAGTTAATTTCAAATATGGCTGAATCCAATTTATATCCCCAAGCAATGTTTGAAAATCATTTAAAGTCCTTAAACAATTGGTCCTAATTTCTACCTTTTGTGGTCTAACATGGGCATTCTGAATAATAGCTCCTAAAAATTCAATAGCTCCTCCCTTCTGTATCTTCTCTGGAGCAATAAATAAACCTTTATCTTTTAATTCCTTGGTTAACAAACCTAACGCTAATCTAACAATTCTATAGAAGGGGCTGCAAGCAAACTATCATCCATATAATGTACAATTATAACACGGGGAAACTTATCTCTTACTGGCTGTAAAGCTCTATCTACATAAAGTTGACACATTGTAGGGCTATTGGCCATAACTTGAGGAAGAACAATCCACTGATATCACTTATTGGGCTGTTCATGATTAATAGAGGGTAAAGTAAAAGCAAATCTTTCCTTATCCTGACTATTTAGGGGAATGGAAAAGAAACAATCTTTAGTATCTACTGCTACAACAGACCAGTTCTTTGGAATAGCTGTTAAAGCTGGTAGACCCCTCTGAATGGGTCCCATGACTTGCATTTGTTGTTTTATAGCACGCAGATCATGAAGTAAGCGCCATTTTCCTGATTTCTTTCTGATAACAAATATGGGAGTATTCCAGGGGGATTGTGAGGGCTCTAAGTGCCCCAGCTGTAACTGTTCCTGAACCAACATAGAGGCTATGTCCAATTTTTCTTTCGACAGAGGCTACTGAGGTACCCACACAGGTGCAGTGGTCATCCATGAGATAGGAATCATAGGCTCAGTAGCCCCTGTGAAAAACCCAAGCTTTGCTGATTGGCGTTTCCTTGAGCCTCTATTGGTGCAGTAATGCCTTGTAAATTACACCCTAACCTTTTGCTAGGAACAAACCCTGTTCTAATCATGATATTTTTTGCTGTGTCAGAATAATCATTAGGAAGCTTAAGATTCATTTGACTCTGGATATCCCTGCCCCATAGATTGATTGGCAGCCTTCAACTACAAAAGACTGAAACTTCCCCTTTTGGTCCTCTGTTTTCCATGTCAATTCCTTAGAGCTAATTCTAGGGGCATCTGTGTAACCTAAACCTTGCAAGGTCTGCAAAGATGTCTGAAGTGGCCATGATCGTGGCCAATCTCTAATTGTAATTATACTATCTGCTCCAGTATCTACCAATCCTTGAAATTTTCTCCCTTCTATTATAAGATCAAGCATAAGGCGGTCATTAAGAGATAGTGACAGAAAAGCCAAATCAACTCCGGTGGATCCAAAGCCCTTGGATCCTCATTTTTCTGAGTATGCGGGGTAACTGTCGTGGAAAGAGGGCAAGACTAATAATTGTGCAATGCGATCACCAGGGGTTATGGTAATTATCCCTCAGGGGGATTGACACATTACTTTGATGACTCCAGTATAATCTGGGCCAATAACTCCAGGCATAACAATGAGTCCCTGTAAGGTGGAAGAGGAGCGGCCTAACACTAGCCCAACTGTCCCTTTTGGGAGTGGCCCTTGCATGACTGTGTCTAAGGGTTGTATTCCCATGCCTGTTGTTAGTACCATTCTGGAGGTGGCACAGAGGTCCAGCCCTGCGGAGCCTGATGTGGCTCATCGCGGGGCCTGAGTGATTGGAAATTCACCTCCTCATGGGCCCCAAATATTTTCGGGCCCTGAGACCAAGGGCCCACTACCCCGTTTTTTGGACTAACTACGTGGGAAGCAGGTTGAATGGGTTGCCCATTAATGTCCTTAACAGACCTACATTCGTTGGCCCAGTGTTTGCCCTTTTTACATCTTGGACATGTCCCTGGAGTCTTCACTGCTTGAGGCGGTTTTGTCCTTGTCATGGGGCAACCTCTCGGCACTGTCTTTTAATATGCCTGGGCTTGCTGCACCGAAAACACACTTCGCTTCTGTTAGAATCTTTATTACCGCGAGAAGCAGCCATCACAGCAGCAGCGAGTCCCACATTTGATAAAGGTCCTCTGATTTCTCGGCATGTTTTCATCCAATATTCTAGGTCCTTTCCTTTGTGCAGGGTGATAGCCCTATGGTACTCTTTTGTACACTGCTCATAAACTAATTACTTTACTAGCAGCAGTGCGGTTTCCACATCACCAAAAATTCATCCTGCTCCATCCATCTTTCGAACTACAAAGTCAGAAAATGGTTCAGTACTGCCCTGTATTATTTTGGTTAGGTTCCCTGCGACCTCTTCCTTATTGGGGAGGGCTTGCCAAGCCCTCATATTGATGGTGTTTATTTGATTATAAACTTCCACAGGATATGCTGTCTGATTATTTACCCATTGTCCTTGCCCTAACAGCATATCTGCACTCCATGCTGGCTGCCCATTGGCAGCGTTCTCCCGGGCCTGACTTTATGCCAGATCAGTCACAATTGACTTCCAGTCTAAATATTGCCCTATAGTTAAGCAGGCTCTGGCAATGTCTTGCCAATAAGTGGGTGTTAAGGCATTGCGCGTAAGGCGCTGCAGCAACATGATGGTATAGTTGGCAGCTACACCATTTCTTTTTGCTGCCTCTGCAAGGTCTTTAATAATCTTATAGTCAATTACTTCATAATATCGGCCACGTGTGGCTGGATCCTCAAACACAGGGAAGGCTGTGGTCACCCCAGACCACGCTTCCTGGGGGATGAATGTGCATCCCAACTTGTTCCCTAAAGGAGAGGGAGCAGTAGCTCTAGCCTTTGCGGGATTGAAAGGCGGTGATCGGCCGGGCGGTGGGGGATCGTAGCGTTCTCGCTCATAGGCTGCAGCCGCCTCCTCTAGATCTTCCTCCTCCTCAGGGTCTAGCTCATCTTGAGATATATATAAATCTTTAAATCTAGGACTGAGTACTGTCCTGGCACTGGTTGTGAATTTTTCTTTTCCTTTTTCTTTTTCTTAGGCCTATCTTTTGTAGTCCCTGCGCCTTCATTTTCTGATGCGCTATCCTGGCATATACTGAGATCCTTATGTCCTCGCTGAATAGTGTCTTCATATTTTCCATCCTTTAGGCAATAATAGATCATACGCCATAGTGGAAAGGTGGTGCCTCGGGAAAGTGTTCCCTCAGTGTTACGTTTCTCTAGATCCCTGCCAAGTTTTTCCCACGATGGAATAGTCAAACTGCCCGACACCCCAAACCACAGAGCACTGCTTTCGATATTTTCCAGCAACCGGCTTATGGTTCTGCGGGAAAGCTTTAGCCCTCGCCTACTCAATATAGCCTAAATAGGTTTATGGAACTCGGTCGTGGGGTCAGCAGACAATTTGTTCCCCATCTTGCGCTCTGATCTATGAGCGGCTTATTAGATTGGACACACGTTTGATTTATCGCATGGCCAGGGAAGGCACTCCTTGCCGGGTTGGTGGCACCGCAGCCACAAGCAGGCAAGAAAAAATCAGGACAGCTAGGATGAAAAAAACTGCAGCAAAGATCTCAGGCTCTAGCCCTCCCAGGAGCACCCGCATATCTGGACTACTCACCGACGGTCCACTCCGTGTGTCGAGTTCTGAATCAGTCTTCCCTGCAGGGCACAAAGATTCCTGGGTTTTGGCGCCACTTGTGGCGAACCACTTTCTGGCCTGCAGAATGACGAGTCACCACATGCACGATTCTTCTCGGATCACACTTTATTGGAGTACAGCTCAGTTGAGGTAAAATGGTGGAAGAAAGACCCTGTGCCTGAAATGCAGCCTGCTTATATAGGGAAACTGGGCCACGTGTAGCCATATGATTGGCGCCCAAAGTAATGCCTCATTAGCATATAGCTGGTGATAGGTGGTAAGGAGTGCCAAATTAGCATAGTCAGGGATCACATCGGATAGGTCACTACTCAGTGCCTAATTAGCATAAGCGGTGGAGGTGCAATAGCTGGGGAACATGATGCAATGTTCCAGCAAGTTGCGCAAGGGCCAACCGCACCCTACAATAGCTCATCTTATGTCTTTTTTTAAAAAACCTTGAGACAGGGTCTCATGTAGCCCAGGCTAGCTTTGTACCCGCTATGTATGTGACTGAAGATAACTTGAAGTTCTGGTCCCTCTGCCCCACAAGTATGCCCAACCCCCATTCCCACATCAGTTTATGCAGTGCTGTGAACAGTACCCAGAGCTTTACATCTAATAAGGCAAGTGCTCTTATCAACCCAGCTGTCCCCTCCTTCAGACCCTTTTTTTTTTTAAGTATCCACATTTTTATTTATTTATTTATATTGCTGTGGGACTATGCTTTTGTACATTATAAATATTTGTCATTGTAAATACTGGTCTAATAAAATGCTGATTGGCTGAAAGCTAGACAGACAGGAAATATAGGTGGGGCAACCAGACAAGGAGAATTCTAGGAAGAAGAAGAGCAGAGAGAAGAGGCTAGATGCAGAGGAACCAAGACAAGAATGCTGCACTGAAGAAAGGGTACTAAGCCACATGGTTAAACATGAATTGGAATCATGGGTTAGTTTAAGAGTAAGAATTAGCAAGTAATAACCCTGAGCCATAGGCCAAACAGTTTATAATTAATATGTAAGTCTCTGTATGTTTATTTGGACTGAGGGACTGGCCAGGCAGAGCAGAAACTTATGATTGCATTTTTTGCTTTTGTTTTTCAAGACATGGCTTTTCTTTGTAGCTCTGGCTGTCCTGGAACTCAATTTGTAGTACTGGATGGCCTCAAACTAAGAGATCTGCCTGTCTCTGCCTCCAAAGTGAAATTATGGGATTAAAGATTTGTGCCACCCCCAATAAAGTATCCACATTCATGTTTTAACAACATCCTATATTTTTTCACTTACAATTTATTTCTATTTTTGTTACACTTTAAAAAATCTTTGCATAACTCAAAGCCAAAACTTTCTACTATGTATTCTCTAAATTTTATATATTTATATTTAGATTAAATACACCAGCAGTCCCAGCTTCTCAGGAATGAGACAGGAGGATTGCCCAGAAGTTGTAGGCAAGTTTGGACAGGTCAGCATAAGCCCCATCTTTCAAAGAAAACTGAGGAGCCGAAGCAATGGCTCAGTGGTAAAGACCATTGGCTGCTCTTGCAGAGAACCAGAGTTCAACTCCCAGCACCCACATGAGGTGGTTCACAACCAACTGTAACTCCAGATCCAGAGAATCTGACACCCTATTTGGCTTCTCTGGGCACCTACACACAGAGAGAACACACTCATATAAACACACATACATAATGCATAAACCAAAGTAAATCTTTTCAAAAATAAAACTTACATAATATCTATCTTGGGCTAGTATTTATATGTTGCAGGTGCATTTATTTATTGTTTGATGTGTATGTATGTTTTGCCTACATGCATGTATGTGCACCACATGTGTGCTTGATGCCCTCAGAGATCAGAAGAAGGCATCATATCCCCTGAACTTGGAGATGTGATGGTGTGAACCACTGTGTAAATGCTGGGAACCAAACCTAGATCCGCAGCAAAGCTGACAAATGCTTTTAACTGCTGATCCATTTTTTTAGCTCCCAATTTTTATTTAGATCCAGTACTCAGGAGGAAGAGGCAGATGGCTCTTTGTGAGTTTGAGGCCAGCCTGGTCTACAGATCAAGTTCCAGCATAGCCAGGGCTACCCAGATAAACCCTGTCTGAAAAAAACAAGCAAAGAAAAAAATGTAATGTGTAGATGTGGGGATGAGGTGGCACCACATGTGTGAAAGTCGGAGGTCTGTTCTCTCCTTGCACTATATAGGTCCCAGAGATTGAACCCAGCAAGCACCTTTACCCACTGGGCCATCTCCCCAGCTCCAAAGATAATTTCTCTGTCTAATTGTTCTGGCATCGTTTATCAAGAAGTATATGATGCACCCCATCAACCTCAGTTATCAGTCCTCTCAGATTCATACCCACTCTTGTGATCTCCCCATTTAGAAAAATGCCCGTTCATGCTGCTCATCTACTTACTGGAGCATAATTAAACTCCCTGTGGCCAGACCCTTAAAGAAAACAAGTCTTTCCTCACCCACACCCCTACCAGAGGCCATCAGTGCAGAAGTGAGGCACTGTGTCATTTAGCTATGTTCTAGCCTTGAGTTCTTGTATAAAATGACATCTTTTTTTTTTTAAAGTCCACTAATGAGTGAGTACATTCCCTGCTTCTCTTTCTGAGTTTGTGATATCTCACTCAGGAGGATATTCTCCAAATCCATCCATTTGCCTGCAAATTTTAGGATATAATTTTTACTGCTGAGTAGTACTCCATTGTGTGGATGTACCACAGTTTGTTAATCCATTCTTCAGTTGAGGGGCATCTAGATTGTTTCAGGTTTTTGCTATTACAAATAATGCTGCTGTGAACATAGTTGAGCTAATGCTTTTGGGGTGTGAATGTGCATCTTTAGGGTATATGCCTAAAAGTGGTATTGCTGGATCCTTGGGGAGATATATTCCTAATTTTCTGAGAAACTGCCATTCTGCATTCCAGAGTGGCTGAACAAGTTTACACTACATTTTTATATTTGCCATAATTTAGTTTTTAAATTCTTCTGCCATTCTGTCTTCAACTTGAATTATTCTCTTAATGAGACTTTTCACAACAATTTCTACTATATTTCTTTTGTCTTCCTTTACATATTTTAATTTGAACTACTTCTATTTATATTACTTTGTACCTTTAGAACTAATTCTGTCACACCTTCTTTTGTCTCCTTATTAAATGCAGCTTCTGAACTGCATTTCAATTCTGGAGGTAATTAGTATCCTGTTTGTTTATAAAGATGATTTTTTAATAAAAAGTATATGATTCAATTTAAAAAATATATGATTTCCTCCAGGAAACCAATGCTATGATTTGAATATAAAATATCCCCCAAAGTCCATTGGTAGCTTGTATGGTGATATATATTTAATAAAAATAGTCTAGAATATCAGAGGAGAGTCAGCTGTAGAGCCAAATTATGAAAGCCAGGCAGTGGTGGCACACACTGTTTAGTCCCAGCACTTGGAAGGCAGAGGCAGGAGAATCTTTGTGAATTTGAAGCCAGCATGGTCTACGAAGCAAGTTCCAAGATAGCCAGGGCTATTACACAGAAAACTCTGTCTTAAAAAACCAAAACAACAAAAAACAAAAGGCTGCAGAGATGGCTCTGTCCTCTGATATTTCAGACTAGTTTTATTAAATACATATCACCACAAGTTTGCTTGCAAAAGGAGGGCTTTGGGAAATGAATGGATCCTGAGGATTAATTCATATAGGTTCTTAGCTTAGTGGTTTAGAGGAGGAAGAAGCAGCTTTGACATGAAAGCCAGTGCTCTGCGGCTTCTGGACTCCACCAGAGAAGCAGCTCCTCCATGAATTCCCACCGTAACATTCTTGCTCAACACAGAGCCCAGTGACACTGCCCTGAGACCTCAGAACTGGGAGCCACAGTTCACCCTTCTTCCTTTTAAGTTGTTTACCTCAAGGGTTTCTACAAAGTAACAAGCTGAATCAGTTGCCTTGGCAACCTTGTCACAAGTTATCAGACGTGTGTGCATCCGTCTGTGCAGTCCATGGGATCTGTGTTTGTTCTCCATTTTGTCCAAGCCACACTGTTTGGGTCACTATTGTTTAATAATATATTTTCCGGTTATTGTTACTGTTTTTATGTTTTGTGTGTTGGTCTTAAAAAAAAGAAAGCAGTCTTTATGTAGCCCTAGCTTGCTGGCAACTTTCTATGTAGACCAGGTTAGCCTCAAACTCATAGATACTCTGCCTTCAGAGTGTTGAGATTAAAGGTATCCCAGCTTCAACATGCTTTGAAATATAGTGTCTTTGAAAGTCTGTGGAGTTTTGATTTGGTTTTGTTTGGGCTACTGTGCTGGCTACTTTTGTGTCACTTTAACACAAGTTGGAGTCAGCTGAAAGGAGGAAACTGAAATTTAGAAAATGTCCTCATAACGTCCGGCTGTGAGGCATTTTCTTAATCAGTAATTGTTGGGGGGAAGGCCTGTGGTCAGTCACATATTTTACATTTAATAAAAAAATATCACCACAAAGGCCCAGCCCATTATGGGTAATGCTGTCCCTGGGCTGGTGATCCTGAAAGCAGACTGAACAAGCCATGAGGAGTTAGTCGATAAGCTGCAGTCCTCCATGGCCTCTGCATCAGCTCCTGCCTCTAGGTTCCTGCTTCATTTGAGTGCCTGTCCTGATTGCTTTTGATGATGAACTGTCATGTGTACACATAAACCAAATAAATTCTTTCCTCCCCAGCTTGCTTTTGGTCACCATGTTTCATCGTAGCACGAGTAACCCAAACAAAGACAAATTTAGGTCCTTTCTATGTGAGCATGAGAACTGGTCCATTTCCTCTAGGAAGCATCCTGTTTGCATGTGAATCTGCTTAGCCTGTTTCAGAAGCATTGCTGTTCTAATGGTGCTGAGCTGCTGCTCCAAGGACACTGGCCCACTCTGTCTGTCTCTGTCTCTGCAATGTTTCTTGGTTTTTTTCACTGAACCAGGTATACATTTGGAGGGGTGAGGTTTAAGAATTTGAGATGAAGTAGAAATACATCTGGATGGATACTAAGTGTCTACTTGACCTAAGAGAAAACAGAAAGTAACAAAGAATCAAGAACCTTCCTCAACAGAGCCCTAAGTTTTCAGGGGTTACAGTGCCTATTTTATATAGGATTTTCTAGAATATAACGGAGAAGATACTCTCTTTTGTTTTTTCTTTGTTTGTTTTGTTTTGTTTTTGACAGTGCCTGGCTAGGTAGATTGCCCTTGAATTTGAGATCCTCCTGCTTCAGCCTTTCAGTGCTGGGATTATAGGTCTGCATTACCAGATTCCTTTGTTTCACTTGAAAGACTAGTATCATGTCATTCCAATTCCTCACTGGACACCAGATATTCTGGTGCCCTAACTGTGAGTAGAAGTACTTGCTGTGGTATCCTAATGACTTGTATTTGGATCTCCAAAACCCATGTAAAAGCCAGATGCATAGGGTAGACATATCTAATCCCACCCAACCTATGGGAAATGGAAGACTTACACAGAAATAAAGAGACTTTGGGTAAATCTCATTTTAACTAACCTATCACAGGTACTTCACTAGAGTTTTGAAACATTCTTGCTGAGATCAGCAATAAGAAAAGTATACCCACCACCATCTTATCATGATTTCTGGAAAGCCGTGAAAGCTGGCCACCTCTGTTACATGCAATTGAGAGACTAAGGTGCTGAGACTTGGAAGATTAAAGGCATATGCAGACATTCAGCTAAAAGAGATAAGCAAGACTCTACAAGTTCAAGGCTAACCAAGGCTGTAAATCAAGACTTTGTCTCAATACCCTAAAAAATTACAAAGAGCCTGTTTATGTAGATGAAATATGGTCATCTATGCAAAAATTCTAAATAAATGATAAACATTGTCATCACCATTATCATCATCATCATGAGTTCAGCACTATCCTAGATAAAAGATCAATGCATGCAACACACAGGAACACAGCATGTATACGTACAATACATGCATACCCAGCACACATGTACACAACATAAGCACACAACTTGTATATATAGGACACACACGTAACATGTATACACACAATACATATGCACCCCGAACACATAGAAAAATATATATACACACAGCACAAAGAACACACATACATGCTTATGCAACACATATACCTGTTTGTATACCTGCCACACACACACAGTATGCACACAGTGCAGGACATATACACATATACACATTTAACATTGTACACAGAACTCACATACATATAACATACAGACATGGTCTATCATCATACTTACACCCAGAGTGGCTGCCCGAGACAGAGGAGGAAGGATTGGGATATGAGGAAGGAAGCTAAGGAATTGCAGCCACAGCCATGAACCTGGAGCTCAGGTAGCTGGACTTGGTTCTCTACTGGAGCTCAGGGGAAATAAAGTGATATTCTGAAGGCTCTAAGAGAAATAGTGAAACAAGCCACAGCTACTTTTCCAACTCTTCAGCCAAAAGGGGAAGATCCTGTCTCCAGGAATCCTCAGACTGAATGCCAAAGGGGAGCACAGAGCCGATCGATCTCCTGTCTCCTGCAGCTTTACATTCCTTACTCTGCCCAGCCATATCACTTTCTCTCTCAAATTTCCTACTGCTGGGATTAAAGGTGTGTGTGTTTCCCAAGTACTGGGAGCAGAGGCATGAGGTTCCAAGTGCTGGCATTAAAGGTGCAGTGTCACTACCTCCAGATTCTGCTTCTCTTTTGGACTGGATGTAGCCCAGTGTGGCCTTGAACTCAAAGAGATCAAGTGGATCTCTGCCTTTGCCCCCTCCCCCCTTCTCCAGCCAAGTACTAGGATTAAAAGTGTGTCACCATTCACTGACCTCTATGATTAACTCTGTGGCCTGCTCTGTCCTCTGATCTCCAGGCAAACTTTATTTCTTTAGAGCCTATACAATATATCTCCATAGAGAACCAAGGACATCACACCTCAGGTTTGGCTGAAAGGGCTCAGTTATCCATTGAGGTCACCTCTCTCTGCATTCTGTCTTCCATATGAGGAAAGGAAGGGATGGAGTGCCCTTTGCCTCTGAAGCGCTGGCATTCCTACAATCCTAAAGGGAAAGGAAATGTCCTCACTTTCCAGGACCCCCATAAGGCTAAGTCCTAGGCCAAAGTCACTGATGTTATGACCAGTGTACTTGACCAGTGTCTGGGTGGTCTGCTGTACCTACTCCTCCAGAAACCTGATGCCCACCAGCCTGTGCATCTGTCTGGAGGACTTCCAGCTGGAGGGGCAGGGCGGCCTGCCTGCAGCGCAGAGCCTAACAGCCACACCATTCCCAGGCTGCTGCAGGGGGGTGTCCCTTCCAGTCCCAGGGTTTAGTAGCAGAAGGGCCAGCTGGTCCCAGCTGCATCTCAACAGGACAGAGACCATGAGAAGAGACTTTCCCTCACTCTTTATGCCTCCCCATCCCACTCCTGCCTATCCCCATGCTGGAACCCACCCCAGCTGCTTCAGCTCCCACCAAGTGGTGCTGAGGAGGATTCTAGATTCCTGAGTGTGTCTGCCAGAAGTGAGCCAAGCAGCAGGACCTGAAGCTGGCCACCAGTTTCCATTGTCACTGTCATTTGCCCACCCTGTTGTCTGTCTCTAGGCTGCTTTCTTCCCCTCTACAAGATTTTCACACTTTCTGTTTACCAAGGATGCAGAGCTAGGCTCTGAAACCTGACTGGTTTGCTGTCTTGGCATGTGATTCTTAGATACTGTTGTTGGCAGCCTGAGGCCGCTGAAGAAGGAGCCTCTTTGGGACAGTGAGGAGGCACAGGGGCCTCGGAAACAAGGTCACCTGAAGGACTTTGAAGGCAAGAATCCTTGGCATAGACTTGGTTGGGGTGTTGAGGGAAGTTGCTTCCCAGTCCTCAGGCCTCAGGACCTTTGCAAATGCTCTCAACCAGCTCCTCTCACCCTGTCATTCCTGCACAGCCTAGCTGTCTAGACTCTGGGGGAAGGAAGCCATTTCTGAGTGCATTTGGAAGGAAATGGATGTATAATCTTTTAAATGTATGAATCCACCATTCTGAGACAAATACATATATTTTTAGTGGGCAAACTATTTTACTTGACTCATTAATTCACTGAGAGGAATGGACAACATGGAATCAAGACATTTTGGGCAGCCAGGAGGCTAAGGACTTTGCTATAGACACTCAGCATAGATACTCACAGGAGACATAAGAAGCTAAGGGCCTTACCACAGGTGCCCAGTGTAGATAGATGTCTACACAAGGAACGCAGAAGTCTAAGGGACTTCACTGCAGACACCCCATGTAGATGTTCACAGGAGAAGCTAGTTCCCAAGCTCTCTCCAAGGCAAGAATCCTAGGCAGTTTCACTACCTACCACTCATAAAATAAAACAGTTCAGAGTGTGAATGGCACAGATCTGGGATTCACAGGCTGGGATGTGTGTGCAGGACAAGTGACCTCTGAAGAACATCTAAAGAGTTCTGTCTTCATTTCAAAGCTAAAGTTTCTTCTGATACAGTTAAATACCCTCTACCCTCCCTGCTTGGGACATCTCTTACTGTGGCCATTGATTCAGGTGTGCCAATTGTCACCTCCCTAGCCAGACTCTGGGAGGGCAGGTTCCTGTGCTGCTCCCCATGACATGCTCGGGCTAACACATGATGGTGATAATGATGAGTTCAAGTGGTTATGTCTCACACTCCATAGCACTCCTCTGGTATGAGGGGAGGGCGGTACTGCTGTTGCCTCTGGATCACTGAGGAAGCTGAAACCCAAGCACCACCAAGTTCTTCATGGTGGCAATATTTGTGCAGCTGGGAGGTAAGGAGAGATCTGACTGCCCCTCAGGTTCTTCCTCAGGCAAGTTTACAAGTGAAAGACAGGGATGAGTGAGTATCTGTCAGCACCAGAGAAGGTCACACAGCTAATGCCTCTGTAGCAGTGGGACAGTGAGAGAGAAGAACCTCAGGTATGTGAGCTGAGACTCGCCCTAGGGACGGACAGTTAACAGTTTCCCAGCTTGTTGTATAGGATAAGGCATCGGTGTTGAATTTGCCGCTGTCCTGTGACAGGGCTCAGACTTCTCATGAGGTTTATGGGAGGGCTCAGTTAACATACAGATCAGGGCAGGGGGAAAAATAGCCTCATTGGAAAACCAGCGAAGGGCCATTCAACTGGGTTCTGCATCAGCCAGTTTTGGGGGTGCTATGAGGGAAAAGCTGATAGAAGCAGCTTAGGCTCAATCCACCGGAACAAAGAAAGCCTGGTGACTGCAAGCCTCTATTTGTGGCAGCAGGAGCCCGAAAACAGCTTCCTTACATCTCAGTGGATCAGGAAACAGAGAAAGACACATTCCAGAGCTTGGCTGGCTCTCCTTAGGATCTCCGTTCATGGGCAGGTCTTCCTTCCTCTTTCACTTAAATCCTCTCAGATAGCTTCAGTGTCCTAGGTGATCCCCAAATCTCTGCAAACTAATAACAAACATCAGCCATCAGTCATCCAATCAAGGGCCGATTCCACCATCTTGGCACATTTTCTGCACTAGAATAGAATTCCCAAGACTGAATGATCATAGAGACACAAGCTTATTTGGCTTGGGGTTCTGGCAGTTGGAACTTCAAGAGCTGGTCCAGCTTTCAGCAAGGGACCCTCAGGCAGGCAGCAAGGTCAGTGGAGCTTGCTGTAGAGACAGAGCAGGAGGCTGATGGCCACTTCCCAACAGCTGCCCTCATGAGGCTGGGGGCGATGGTGAACTCAATTCTTAGCAGAGCTCACTTTCTGGAGAAAGGCCTCAACCACCCTGGAGAGGTCCATCCCAGGACCTTAATATACCACAATCTGCCATCTTGGGGCCAGGCTTTACCAAAAACTTAAGAGGAAAAAAAAAAATCACTCTTAAGTAGTAGCACTTACTAAACTACTTAACAGGGTTTGAACTCATGTAAAGTCAAGGTTCCTTCACTGCCATCTTCCAGACTTGAGAATGTCCTTAGAATTGATCCTGCTGAGCCCCCAGACTGTGGTCCATGCTGCTACTCCACAGGCAGAAGCATTGATCTCTCTGCCCTCACATGCGGAGGTCTCTAGGGTCAGATCTGAGGCAAATCTCAGAGCACCAGCTTGAACCTTACTTTGCCTACTTTGATGCCTAACCAGGCTACCCAGAGGGAGATCCAGCTAGCATCCAGGGTAAGGGCAGCCTCCTGAGAAGATGGACTGCTTCCATTGCACTCACAGTGGAGTCCCATGGTTGCACAGACCTCACTGCTATTTCTAATGTTTCTCTGCACTCAGGCATCCTGACATTCCCAAGTGTCTCCAGAGCATATTGAACAGCAGTTTTCTTGGGGAAGAACAGACCCATGTCCAGTTCTTGCAGGCAGGCCCCTCTCAGCTGGAAACCTTGTCATTGGTTCCCCTGAGAAGGGGCCTCTTTATCTTCTCCAAGGTTTTATCCTGCATAACATCTCTGGTTGTGGCCAAGGGTAGAAGATCTCCCTCATCCCCACAACAAGGAGAGACACAGTAAAGTGAAAGTGCTTGTGTAATCCTGGTGGGAAGGACGACTTTGGCTTCATGAAGTCTTAGCAGAAACACTGGAGTTATTCAGACTGTCACTCTGCTAATGTCTAGAGCAGGGAGAGGCTGGTTAGAAGAAGGGGCAAGGGTTGGGGAGTCCATAGACCCTGTATAAGTACCCCAGCATCTAATCACCTTGTAGGGTGGACTGCCTCTCCTAGTCCTAAATACACAGGCAGCCCCTGCAGTGAACCCTTTGACCTCGAAACAGTGGAGAGTTGTGGAAATGAGAAAAGCGCAGGTCCTGGAAGCTTGCGGCTCAGGCTGGAATCGGGCCAGGAGGGGGCTGCACTCCCCAACATCCTGAACTGGACTAATATCTACGTGCAGGCTCTTTTTCCTGTGTGAGAAAGGAGAGTCCCTTTGGAAAGAGAATGGTCTGGGATATTCTTCCTCAGTCTTTCCAGGAGAACTAGTTCAGGGAACTTCAGGTTCACCCTGATGTGTTGTCAGTCCACAGATCAAGAGAATAGGCATGACAACCTTCTGGGATCTCTATACCTGGCCAGGCATGAAGTAGGGAATCTGCAGCCTGTCGGATCTGAGCCCCAACATTACCATTGGGAGAGGGAAACAACAGGAGGGGACACATGGATTCTTTCTCTGGACATGCTCTACAGTGGAGATTAAACAGAGCCAAGAAGGATTAATGCATCCATGCTCCAGGGAGCCTCTGTCTCTAGGCTCTGGAGAGGCTCCCCATCTTACCCAGGTCTTGTTCAGGAGACCCTGCTCCTGTAAAATTGGGTTTAGACTTTAAAGTATCACATAGTTGCCACCCCCAGAAAGTCACATATTAAATGTCACACACTGACTATGTAATGGCCATCTAGGGGCCAGGTAGAGGTGGAGGAGGGACTCAGGTACAGAGAGACTGTTTGTTTGTTTCTTTCTTTTTGTTTTTTTTTTGAGAGACTGTTTTACATTGTCTCTGTGTATACTTACATGTGTATATTGTACCATGTGCTCATTGATTTGCATGCTCACTTGACAGTATAAGTGGGCACTAAAATGTAGGGGTGTTTACATATATGCATACATTCCTGAGATGTGTGTGACTGCTGATATGTTTGTCTACAAAACTCACAGAACCTTGGTACCTCCAGGGCACTCCAAGAAACAGTCACTGACCTAGGGAAGGACCAGAACTCCAGGTTGAGAGCACTCTCCACAGTATCTCACAGCTGTAAAGCCAGGTACAACCCATTCCAGACACCAAGCTCTGGCAGGTAAAGGAGTCCCTAGACTGCTTAGCTAGGCATACAGGGTTCATAGCAGAGCCTGAAGCCCAGGGGCTCTTGGTAACCTGGAATGATTCTAAGATTGGACTTTGCTGTAGTTTGTTTATAAGGATTTAATTTTTTATTTGTGTCTTTGAAAGACTGACGCCTACTTTTCCTTCACTAGTTTCCAGAACACCTAGCTGGAGTCGGACTTAGTTGATCACACCTGTAAGCTCCCAATTTAGAAAGCTGAAACAGGAAGATAGCCATAAGTTTAAGGCCAGCCTGGGCAACACAGTTAGACTCTTCCTCAAAAAAGTCTAAAATAAAAATCAAGCTGGATTTCTAGGGGAAAGAGTCAACAGAATGTGTGCTATTTTTATATACATATAATGTGTATTTATATATATAATGTATATATGTATATGCACAGAATGTGTATATGTATATGCACAAGTATGCAAATATGTTCATGCATGCCTGTGTGCCTATATATATATGTGCATGCTGTGATATGTATACATTCATGTATGCTTATGCTATAATATGTATACTGTGGTACATGTCTGTATGTGTGTTCAAAATGCATGCCTATGTGTCTGCCTGTGTGTGTGTGTGTATGTGCTCTATGATGTGTATACATTCTCTGTGTTTCTCTGTATGTGCATGTGTGTGCGTCTGGACACATTCACACATGTATGTGCATGCGTGTGTGTACCATAGTCTGTATATATTCATGTATTTGTGTGCATGCATATTTATGCATGCATGCCTCTGTGCCTACATATGTGTGCTATGATCTGTATATACCCTGTGTGTATGTGTATGTTTGCACAGGTGCATGGAGAGATTTATTTCAAGCATCTGGCTCACATGGCTCCAGCACTGGCAGGGGGACTGGGATGGAAACCCTGGAAGAGCTGATGTTACAGTCTGGAGTCAGAAGGTGGAACTCCCTCCTCCTTTACAGGGAGGCCTCTGACATTTCCCTTGAGGCCTTCAACTGATGGTATGAAGCCACTCACAGTACAGAGGGGAGTCTGCTTTACTCAAAGGCTACTGAATCAAGTGTTGATAATATTTTTTAAATCTCCACAGCAATGTCAAACCACTGTCTGATCCAATAGGTGGGTACCATCTTTCATCCCTGACAGACTCACCCATCTGATGAGACGGGTTCTGCTATGAATTCCTAAGGCCTGGGAATTCAAGTGAGTGAGGAGGAGTCTGTGGCTGGGATGCCACTCAGTGGTATGGCATTTACCTATGCATGCAAAGTACAAAAATAAAGAAGTTAATAATAAATAATAAATAAAATACAGCCATTAACATTTATTCCCTCTGGGCATGGACAAGTAACTTGAGCTGGGGGCCCTGGAGCCGAAGGAGTGGAAGAGCCTACTGGCTGGCCAAGAGGACTTGGGGCATCTTTCAAGGAAAGGGAGTTAAGATATTTGATCTTCTCCAAGGACAGGGAGTGTACTGGAAATGCTTCAGTGGCCAGCTGAGAGCTGTGGTGGATTGGAGCTGAAGCAGAACCTGTGTGGACTTGGTCACATGAACATTCAGCCACCACCATTCTCTCTCGGAAAAAAAAAAAAAATTCTCACCAGTCTGATAAAAAAAAGCCTGAGTCATCTAGAAATTCAGGGCCCTCCCTCCCCTGGTAATAGGAAGGGGGAGGGGCAACATCACATCAGACCCCACAAAGGTCATTCAGGTAGAGGTATGGTCAATTTATTCTTGGCATATGCTTCTATTAAGGGTGAAAACCTTTGGCTGCTTGCTGTGGGACTATGCTCTTGTACACTGTAAATATTTGTCACTGTAAATATTGTTTTAATAAAATACTGATTGGCCAGAAGCTAGGCAGACAGGAAGTATGGGTGGGGCAACCAGACAAGAATTTTGGGGAGAGGAAAAGCAGAGCAGATGCTAGCCAGACCCAGAGGAAAGTGAGAACGCTGCACTGAAGCAAAGGTACCAAGCCACGAGCCTAAACATGGATAAGAATCATGAGTTAGTTTAAGAGTAAAAGTTAGCAAGTAATAAGCATGAGACACAGGACAGTTTATAATTAATAGAAGCCTTTGCATGATTATTTGAAGGACTAAATAAATGGCTGTGGGGCCCGCCGGGCAGGACAGAGAAACTCCTGACTACAGCTGCTGAATCTGAATCCACACCCTGTCCCCCTGCCCACACATACTACATTCCTAGCTTATTGCCCATACTGCCAGAGGAGAAGCAGGAAGTCACTGCTGTGTGGATAGTCTGGCATACAGCACAGGGATGAGAAGGGAGGAGAGCAAGCAGGCTTCTGACTGGGCCTGACTGGACACTTACCTGCTCAGGGGCACAGTAGAGAGCCAGGCTTGAAGTCTGACTGCTCAGACTCCTGAGCACCCCAATAAAGGATAGGGGTCCACAGAACCTATGATATTGCTATCCCACGAAGGATGTGCTCTAAGAGAAGCAAGGAGAATGTGTATATCTTCTGAGCCAAGAACTTGTGTATGTGAGTGATTGGATGGAGGGCCAGGGCTCTTAATCTGTGAGCCACACAGGGCACCACTGCCCTCTTGGTAGTCTGTCTAAGGACCTGCGGTGGACCAAGCTACCCTGGGATCAATGTTACCTCAGAAGTTCCTTGTGCTATGAGAGCCCAGAAGCCCTGTATCGGTCTCATCTCCATCTTTGTCTTTAATGTTCCATCTCTTCTCTGGCTAATACACAGGCTGAGCCCTGTCTTGGCCCTGTGGATAGATTCTGAGTGTACTGATTGCCAAAATCCTTCAATCGCAGGAGGCATTGGGTGACAGAGCAGGGAGACTGGGACCACTTAGGATGCTGCTCTCTCTGCTAGAAGAGAACTGAGATGGTTTGTGTCCCAAGCTTCTTCTACATAGAAGCAAGAGACACATTGCCCCACACAATGCTCCGAGCAGTTGGAGCTTTGCTAAGATTGTGATGGATCTGCCTGCTATGGTCACTCAGCCCCTCGTTGCTGTGCTGGAGAGTCAAGTGGCTGACTTAGAGCCTCTTGGCAGGGCTCCAGCCCTTTGCCCAGCCCAAGGACAGTTGATTTGGAAGTGTTATATGTCCCTACCTGCTGGCATGGTTCTGTCTGGGACTTCTACTGTTCCACCCTAGGCTCTCTCCCCTTCCAACTTCCAACTAGGGAGGGGCTTCTGAGTCACAGACTATCTTAGCCCCAATATCTGTGCCCTGGTTCTAGGCAGGAACAACGAGGCACAGGGTTCCAGCAGAGTGGTCTGTGGATGCCTTTAGTTAGCTGTCTCTAGGATGAGCCTTTCCTGAGCACAGGATTTTCTGTTTATCATCCTTACCCCCTACATGCACAGGCTGGAGAAGATATTTGAGACTTTTATAGAGCAACACTTCCTCTTCTCTGATTTATGTCTTTAGAAATGAGTTTTATAGGGAACAGTCTCTGAGCTCCTTTGAGATAAAAGGCAACCCTTGCTCCTTCGAGACTGAGCTGCTGTCCTCACCCCTCATAGATCTTCACACTTTGGGCTCAGGAGCCTGCCTCCCACACAGCTGCCTCTGTCTGCCTATCAGCCTCAGCCTGAGGTATAAGAGTGAATGAAAGTGTAAGAATGCAGGAATGGCCATAAGGTATGTGCCTCCCCCTCTTGTTATTGCAACAGTTTCCTCTGAGGTTGAAACATTTCATCCTGCAAGGAAGCCCTTAAACAGCAAGGTATACAAAGGAGCTTCAGGAAGTCCCTGAAACTGACCAGATTCACTAAGCCTCTCCCTGCAAGAGGAAGAAGCAAAGCCTGCTGAGAGTCACCCCAGGATCAAAAGAGCCAAGCTACAAAGAAAATTATTAAGACCAGACAGCTGCCTAGAAGAAGCAAAAACCAGTTCATCAGAGAGGAAGAGGTTTAGGGCAACTGAATCACTTGGAAAAGATACTCTCCAACCTGTTGAGCAGCCTACAGGCTGTGCAGTGTGCTCTAGGTTCCCAGCTTTTGTGATCTGTCACCTATGCTAGGGTGGGCTTTAGTAATGTAGCTGTTTTTTGAGTCATTTCTACCCTTGCAAATAACCTTTCACCTGTATTTCTATAAGTAACCCCAATAAAACACTTGATTCATCAAGTTGATCTTTGGTGGAATCAGTACTTTGGTCTGTCATGAGGATGGGGTGAGTAGACATATGTAGCATCTCCCCAGGAAAAATTTTGTCACGCAACATTCTTTCCCTGTGTGTGCTTCCTTTTGCTGACCATGGATGTGGTTGGAATCATCTTTTCTAACAGGGTCCAAGTGAGGACACTGCCTTTCCTTTGTCTGCCTCTTCACCTAACACCTCTCAAGAAGCTTCTCATTCCAAAGGCTAGTGAGCCCCTTTAGGCAATGTGAGCACGTCCTCTGAACCCTCCATTCCTAATACTTTGGGGTATTCACACTGCTCTCAGCCCTAACTACCTCTAAGATGCTCTGGGCAATGAAACAGCTTTTCCATCTCATATGTGTCAACTCTGCTTGGTGAATCTCCAGTGACAGCCAGGTTGTCAGCACGTAGGGTGAACTGACCCCTGTGGGAATCTCTAACACTGGCTGCCAGGCACAGAGCATGTCACCCACTACAAAATCCCAGGGCAAAGAAAGAGAGCAAAAACATCACTATCCCCTCCCCCTCCACACCATGCAGAGTTTGTGTGTGAAATGTCCCTCTTTAACTGGGGGAAAGAGGAGAAGACTCTGGAAAAGACCTCCTGCCTTCCCTGAGGCGCTGGGGTGGCTGCGGGGCCAGGCTGGCTGCTGCAAGAGTGGACCAGACCTCCCAGCAGGCTGCTCTTCCAAGGAAGACTCTGCAATTGGTGTCCAGCCCTCACCCATTCTCCCCCCTGTATTTGGGCCTGAGGATTTCACACTCTGGAGCCGGATGGTGCTTGTTTTGGCTGGCCCAGTGCAGGCAGCCCATCCTCACAGACCCTGGGTTGCATAATGGTGAGGTATCTGCTTACGCTGGCTCCTTCCTTGCAGCAAGGCCTGGGCAGCCCTCGTTGGGTGGAGCAGCCTCCTTGGGAGGTACTCAGCCCCATCAGGCTCAGGGTAGGGTCTCTTGGGCCTTTTGACCCTGCAGCAGCTGGCAGTGCCACATGGTGCCTTGGCTTCTGGGAGGCAAGAGAAGTCACCTCTGGCCAGAGTTGGCCCTCAGGGCTGTAGGCGGGTGAGGGGCTGCCTCCACCCACTGATCACATCTCTTCCCAACCTCAACGTCATTGTTGGCTCTGCCAGAGCACTGTGGGGCCTGGGTCAAGAGACAATAGTGTGTGTGTTGTGGGTGAGGGGGGTCATCCAGGAAATGGCCTGCTGGGTACCCTTGTTGCTTCCCCAGGCCCCTGAAGGAACCTTGAGAGCAATATCTGGCTCCCTGGTCCCTATAGGGCCCTGGACCCAGCCCAGCTGGCCCAGGTGTGAAGATGTCCCAGTGTGCAGGGTCCTCACAGTCCAGCATCTGCCGCCAAAAGGTGGAGCCAGAGAAATAGGAGATTTGAATAATGGGAGAAAATTATTATGTCTTCGTGTGAGCTGGAGCCCAGCCCTCCTCCCCATGGGTGTGATAACTGGGGACGTCTTACATTTCTCCTGCTCAGAGCCAAGGCTGATCACGACAATACTCACATTGTTTCCTGTGCTGGGGTATTGTTATCCGATGACAGTGCCCTGAAATGCTGCTACAGAGCACAGGATTAACACACAACGTGGTGGAAACCATGGGCATCTGTAGGAAAGACAAAACTAAAGGGGGTGATTAGAAAGTCAGCAGGGAATGATGGTTTTATACAAGTGGCCTGGTGACAGCCAGGCAGGCCCATGGCTGGGCAGGGCCTTGCAGGAGAGAGCTGCCAGCACCCTGGCACCCTGGTAACCAGTTTCTGTGGGCTACAGAGTTTTCCACCTTTGACAAAACAAGACTAAAGTTGGTGGCTTTGGTTTCTTATCTGGAGCCAGATGAGAGGATGGTCTCTGGAAACCAAGCTGTTGGTGCCTGTTCTCAGAGGCTTGGAACAGTCCTGATATTCAGGTCCTGTCTCTGGACAAAAAAAGCACAGGATACTGTTCTGGGGGTGGGAATGGGGGCACCAAGTTGCTGACTCAGAGTTAGTGGATAGACAGACAATACATGGAGGTCAAGGAAGCCTGCCCATACCCAACAAGCCAGCTCAGCATCCAGAAATCCAGCCAACCCTAGTGCACTCCACTATCCCCTCTAGACTGCTGGCCATCTGTAAATAATCACCATGGAAGAGAGTAGAAAATGCTGGCCTCTGGTGCCATGGTTGTTTCTGCAGCCAAGGCCACCTGGGAATAGTTGTTTCTTACACCTTAGAAAGAATGGAAGCCACCTTTGAGTCAGCATGGAGTCAGCAAGGTTATCTTAGAAGGGAAAACCTTGGGGAGAGGTCCTGGCCACACTGTATACTGGGCCTTCGAAATGGCCTGTCTTCCCAGCAACCCCACTCTGACCTTCTCTCTTGAGTTACCAAGCACCAGGCTGGACTCTGAAGCCGCCCCTGTTTAGATTTATTGGGTTCTAGGACTCCTGTACTAGCACAGAAGACCCCAGAGTCCTGTCCAACTCTGCTATCCTGGAGAAAAGGAAGCTGTGAAAGGTTACAGATGTTTCTACCCCATGGCTCAAGGGGACCATTGGAGCCCTGTCTCTTGCTGGTTCCAGAGAAAGACAGAGTAGCTGGCTGCTCAGACTTATATCCTGGGCCAATCCCCTGGTGGGTACACCATCTTTTTTCTCACACACAGCTCTTCGGCCCCTGGGAACATCCCATTGGGATAGTAAGACTTCATAGGATGCCAAGGTCCAGAGCCAGAAGAATTTCACACCTGGGGCTCTTTGGTTCTCACAACACACATATGGACAGCATCTGGTCCTCACAGGTGTGCAGACTCTGAAACCCTCAGGCACCAGCACTACACAGGAAAGAGCTGAAGGCCAAGTGAGAGGCATGGAATTCCTGGCTTGCACTTCCCGGGTCTTGATCTGTCACCTGCATGGTCAGCCAGCCTGGATTCCTGGCCTCTTGGCTTACTTCTCCCCATCTTCAAAACAATTTGATTTCTGGAGCCCACAGCTTACACACTCATTCCTTGAACTGGGTGGCTGCCTTTGAGTGCTGTGAGATGAAGAAGAAAAAGAAGGAGGAGGAGGAGGAGAAGAAGAAATGAGTGGGTGAGTGAGATAATGGTTTCATGAATTAGAGAGAGTGAACGCATACATGCATGCATGGGTCAGGCTTCTTAGCATGTGTTTGCTAAGGAGGATGAAGTCCCCCAGGGTGAAGGACAGTCCTTGGGAAGGTAACATGCGAGCCACCCTAGCTGCTGTAACAGAGTACCACAACCAGGTGGAGTCACATGTCATAATTCCTTCACCCATGAGAATGCTGAAGTCAAATAGTCACCTGGCTTGTTCCTTTTGGGGGCTTGGGAAGGATCCTCCTGGCCTGGTGTAGCTTCTGGTGGCTAGAGGCTTTGCTGTGCCCTGCAGCATCTTTGCACACCCACTGGCACATTGTCCTCATGGTTACCAACTGGCCTGCAGCCCTGTTTCCTCGTCCTACCCAGGAGAGGTGTCAGTGGCAGAGCCAGCCCCAGCCTTAACAACGGGGACCTGCTTGAGACAATGTGGTATTCAGGTGTGGCTATGCTATATAATACCCATGGCTGATGAAGCATGGGCAATACCTAGGCCAGATCCTGGCTTCAATTGTGCCTAGTCTCCAGCATGATTCTGGGCCTCTGAGTCTCGCCTCAGTGTTGCTATAGGAGCAGTTGGAACTCAAAGCTGCTTCAGTCAAGCGCCAAGAAACACTGTTGAGTATAGGGCACTAGATGCTGTCCACACATAGAGCACCCTCTCACCCCAAATGTTTTCTTTCTTCCTGTCTGTGCGTAGACTATCACATCAGCTGGCTTAACTTAAGGCTTACTCATGAGAACAGTCAATTATTATGTTGGTCCCAACAAGACCCCTTCTGCAGCGTTTCCCCTTGTCTTTAGAGAACTCCCTTTAAGATGGATGACATGTAAAAATAAACATCAGTTTACTATGCCTAGGAAGACACTACCGTTTTTCTTTTTAAGTTTTATATATTTATTATGTATACAGTGTTCTGTCTCCATATATGTCTGCAGGCCAGAAGAGGGCACCAGATCTCATTATAGATGGTTGTGAGCCGCCATGTGGTTGCTGGAAATTGAACTTAGGACCTCTGGAAGAACTGCCAGTGCTCAACCACTGAGCCATCTCTCCAGACCCCATTTTCTTTTTAAAAGGAGTGAGGCTACTTTGAAGACATCCAGTTAGTAGTTACTTATACACAAGTATGAGAATTCACATTCAATCCCCAGTACCAAAGAAAGAGTCAGACACAGAGGGACTAGAGAAATGTCTCGGCAGTTATAAGCACTGTCAACCTTCCAGAGAACATGGGTTCAATTCCCAGCACCAACATGGTTGTGTAGTAGTTTCCTGGGGGCTGAAATATTTTATCTTGCAGGGAAGCTCCTTAAACAGAAAGATAAACAATTCAAAATGGCCTCAGGAAGTCCCTGAAACTGAGCAGACTCACTAAGCCCCTCCTTGCCAGAAGAAGAAACAAAAACTGCAGAGAGTCACCCTCAAATCAGAAGAGCCACGCTGCAAAGATTATCCAGAGCAGAAATCTGCCTGGAAGAGATTGGGCAACTGAGACACTTGGAAAGGAGATTCTCCAACCTGTTGAGCTGCCCACAGTCTGTGCAGTGTGCTCTAGGTTCTTAGCTTTTGTGATCTGTCAGTTATGATGGGGTGGGCTTTAATGTTGTAGCTGTCTTTGAGTTATTTCTGTTCCTGTAAGTAACCCCTCACCAATATTTCTTTAAGTGACGCCAATAAAACTCATGGTTCATCAAGTTGGACATTTGTGGTATCAGTACTTTGGTTTGTTGTGGGATCCCTTTCTGGGGTGAGTATGCCTGTGTGTATCATCTCCTAGGAAAAGTTTTGTCATACAATATTGGTATCCCACAGCCATTCATAATTCCAGTCCCAGGGGGTCTGACATCCTCTTTTGAACTTCTTCATCAGGTACAGATGTGGTACTCATCATACATGCAAGTAAAACACTCACACATACAAAATAAATACATCTAAAATTATATATTTTTAAGTCAGACATGGAAGCATGCATTGTGATCCAAGTGCTATGGAGGCAGACACAAGATTACTTCTGGGACTTGATGGCCAGCCTGTCAAGCCAAAGTGGTGCATTGCAGGGCAATCCATGAGAGGCTACCTCAAAATGCAAAGTGGACAAGCTCCTTAGGAATGATACCCAAGACTGACTTCTAGCTTCCTAATGCATGTAGATGACCAGCACACATGAACACACAGAGGCAGGAAGCAGGGGGAAGAGATCATAGAATTTCTCTGTTTTCCGTTTCTCTGCCAGTTATGTTCTGGGAGAACTGTACCTAAGTATATGGAAATTCCCGTCATGCATCAGCTATTCATCAGTTACAGCTATTCATCAGTAAGACAGCCACTGACTTTGTTTCCAGTATTTTACCTCCAAACAATGACGCTACAAACATCCTTGAAAGTAAAAACAAACACAACCACCCATGGAGATGTAGGGAGCCCTGAACTCCTGGTACCTATTCCTAGTTTTATGGCCACTAGCCCCTGCAGGGGACGGAGGCTGCCTCAGGATACCGCTGTCCTGCCTACCAAGGACTCTAGGTGAGGGCTCCCTGAACCTTCAGAACAGAGTGGCTTTTAGACCTGCTCCTCAGCCTCCTGCTACCTAACAGTCAGATAGCTTTCAGGCCTACCTGACACCCTTAAGATGCATTCTCCAGCTCTGCCAAATAGAGCAGGACAGCACCAGAGGTCTCTCAAAAGAAAAGGCAGGGGCAGGTGGTGTGGATAGAACCTCCAAAAAGTTGAAAAGGATTCTGCTGGGGGACTAGAGAGATGACTTAGTTGGTAAAGAACTTGCCACATAGTCCTGGAGAAGTGGAGATAGGAGGACCCCTGGCCAGCAACTACCTGAATTGGCAAGCATCAGGTCCCAGTGAGGGACTCTTTTCTCAGAAAGCAAGGTTGGTTGCTCCTGAGGAAGGGCACCTGAGGTCACACACGGTACTGCATCCACCCACAAGTGGACATATCTATGCATGGACCTGTACACACATTCACACCACACACACACACACACACACACACACACACACACACACACACACACTCAAAGCAATTCTTCTACCTCAGAGAATGAAACAAGCTTGACACAGTCAAATGCTTCTCCATTCATCTTTAATTAAAGCCATAGGAGAGCTCATGTCCCATGGATGTCCTTTACAAGGGACAATGTGTTTACTGGGAGCATCTAATCCTTCAGAAGCATCGTCTCTGGACCACAGATGCCCCAAACTCCTTGAAGTCTGAAGCAGTGATCCACATCTGCTTAAAGCTGCTCAGAGAGGTAACAATGGAGGCTCCAATCCATGTGGAGAACCAGCGGTCAGGAGGTGCTGTGATCTTGATGGGGACTCCCTTGGAAGCCAATTGCTCCAGTCCTTTCAAGAGTCTGTCATCTAGCCCCTGGAATAGTGTGGTGCCCCCTGACAGGACAATCTCTCCAAAGAGTGTCTTCTGTATGTCAGCATCACACTTGGCTATGCTATTGGATGCCATTTGTGCCAGCCCTGGGCCATGGGCACCCAGCTGCTCTGGAGAGAACAGGACCTCAGGAGCCTGGTACAGCTGGTCTCCAATGTAGATGACATTCCCGTCGGGCAGTTTGTACTCCCTCAAGATGTCTTCAGCCCGCCGAGAGAGTTCCACCTCAGGCTCCAGGGCCACATAACATAATTTCTCCTTGATGTCATCCACCAGGGCCTTGTCCAACGGGCATGGAAAGGCTCTCCCGCTGGCCAGAAGGAGCCGTGTGAGGAGCTCCGTGATGTCCCTGCCAGCCAAGTAAAGTTTGCTGACTGCATGAGGTAAGGAGTAACCCTCAAAGATAGGGACAGTGCAGGTGACCCCATCTCCGCTGTCCACTACCAGGCCTGTGACACAGGCAGATGCATAGAGTGCCAGCACTGCCTGGTCTGACAAATAAAAGGCAGGTACATCAAAGGTCTCAAACATCATTTCTGCCGTCTTTTCTCTATTTTCCCTTGGGTTCAGGGAGGGCTCTGTCATGAGCACAGGCCTTTCACTGGGCTTCACACCTAGTTCCCATTCAAAGAGATGTCTCCAGAGTTTCTCCGCATCATCCCAACTTGTGACCAGGCCCCGCTCAATGGGGCAGTGTAGGCGCAGGGCCTCCTGTTTGTACAGGGCTTCCTCCCCAACAAAGTACATCTTCTGATTGGTTCCTGCTGAGGGCATCTTGAACTTCGGGTACCCCACAATGGAACTGGTTACATGACGAGGCCCAATCTCTCCAGACAGCCCTGCCTTACAGAGCCCAGATCCATTGTCAAAAATCACAGCAGGAGAATCTAGAACCTGTGGGTTAAACATGTCTGCACCAGTCCCTTCTGACTGACACCAAAATACAGGCAGATGAGCCTTCGTGGGCCAGCCGTGTCACAATAGGTTTCCCTGGAAGTTCACAGGATTCCAGGGTTCCTGGAGGCCTCCCAGGCACAGCTAGAAAACTGGCCCCCATGCCCGGGAACCCTCCATCCTCCTCGGTGGCCTAATCTTTTCTCAGGTGCCCTTGACCTACAAGACCTTTTCAAGGGTGCTTGACTGATACATAACAATCCATATGAAGTAATAATTGTCCTCAGTGGGTGTCAGGGCCTTCAGTGGGGCTCTGAACCCCTGTGTTCCCTGATGAGATAAGCAGTCCTGAGTGATGTTGAGAGGCCTGGGGATCTCATATCAGAGGCCTCCTTTTAGAATGAGGCAGCCTGAGGGCCCTGCCTCATATAGGATGGCACTTGATGGCCTTGGTTCAAGGGGCAATGTGTAGCAGACCCTCAGAACATTCCTTTTTGGATATGCATTCTTCCACGAAGTTCTCAAGAAGTCAACTCCAATTGACTCTGGTTCTCTGTCCCCATTCAAGTCCAGGTCAGGCTCCTTCATCTCTCTCTGTACACCCCTAAGAGGCTCAAGAGCAATCTCTAATTCATTTCATTATCACTCATATAGACGTGGCCCCTTGGAGTTTGGCACACCTGTGTGTGTAGACACACAGGACAATAAAGGAATACCCACTGAAGGGTGCTCAGAAATAAAGACTGGGGCTATAAAACAAGACTGGGAAGGTGGATGGAAGCAACCTGCTATGGCCTCAGAGACACAGACATGCTGGCTCTGAGACCCTACTTGACACTCAGCTTGCGGGGAAAATACAAGAAGGTTGAGCCTGGACACAGCTTCCCTGTTTCCTGATGATGGAGAAGGCCTTGGAAAGGTGGCTTCATCTGCCTGTTCCCCTTCCATCATGTGCAAAGATGCAAGTAAGCCAGATTCCTCTTCCATCCGGAAAGTTCTGACAGAGCATCACCTCCTGGTGTCATGCCCACCCTAAAGCCTGGGATCTGCATGTCCGGAGTTCCTTCTGTGCCTTACTGACCCTACTGATCCATCAGCAGGCCTTACTAAGGAAAACTGCACAAGGCTTGGCTGTGTTGTTCAGATACATGGTACAGACATGATATAGACACACAGTGGGCTAAGGGCTCACATGAAGATGCACAGCAGATGTGTGTCATGAATTGGCAACATGGACATGTACTAACGATGTGACTTTCTCCGTACCAGGGGCATTGATGAAAATTTGGTGATCACTAGAAGCATTGCCTCAAAGGAAACCAACACAGACAGAGGCTGAGGTGGTGCAGAGAGAGAGATCTTCTCTCTTTGGTAAGCCCTGTTCACCATGTCAGTTCTAATGCTCACAATCCTCTCAGCCCTATGACCAACAAGACTATGAGATACGCCAGGCATATGCCAGACTTCACACATCCACAATGGGCCAGGGGCCCAAGTCAGGCAAAACATAGGTCCTATGGCCATGCATGCTCTGCAGTGCTGAGGTCAGGCCTAAGTCTAGGCCCCAGAGCAGGAGGCTCCCACAGAGATTGAGAATACTTGGTGAAGGTGCCCTGCATGCTTGTGGGTACCATATTGCTCCAGGGAGCAATAGCATGACCTGCCTATGAGAGACCCCTTCTGTCCTGTGCCCAGCAAGGCAGCCCTTACCTTGTAAAGACCCCTAGTGGCCATGACTATTGAACTGACCATGTCCTCTGCCTAAACCCAACTCTGTATAATCTGTTCATTTTCTTCTGTTTCTGGATTGCTAAAACTTAAAATCCCACATTTTGAGAACTCTATTCCTATCTGGTTGCTGGGGGGTGGGGAGGTAGAATGATGTGACTTGGGTTCCATCTTGCTTGCATCACAAAAGCCCCATGTGCTCATTTCTCTGTGGTGATATATTGTATATCAAATGAGATTGCCTGAAGATCAGAGGACAGAACCAGCCACAGAGTTAGTGACAGAGGTCAAGCAGTAGTGACACACACTTTTAATTAGAGGCAGAGATCCATCTGGGTGTTTGTGAATTGAAGGCCAGCCTGGACTACTCAAGATTAATCCAATTCAAAAGAGAAACAGAACCAGGCAATGGTGGCACTTGAGATCTCACACCTTTAATCCCAGTACTTGGGAAACATACATGCCTTTAATTCCAACACTAGGGAGGTTGAGACAGGAAGTTGGGCAGAGAAAGGAATGTAAGGTGGGAGGAGACAGGAGCTTGGCCCCTTCCATTTCAGCCTTTTCTTGCAGTTTTCTTTGCTTCCCCATTTAGTCTGAGGGCACATGGAGACAGGATCTTCCCCTTTCAACTGAGGAGCCGGCATGGTGAGAAGTGGCTGTGGCTTGTTTCTCTGTCTCTCTGATCTTTCAGTTTTTCCCCAATATCTGGTTCCAGGTTTTTATTAAAAGACCAGTTAGGATTTGTGCAACATCTCTCAGACAGTGCCATGTCTTTCCAGCTAAACCAGATGAATGACAAAGCTTTCTTGATGTGAACGTGGTCTGTGGTGGGAGAGGGTGAAACAGTGCTTGGGGCAGAGGGTTCTTAGGGCTGTGACATGGGTGTCTAACTGAAGTTTTGGCATTTCTGGGAGCTACAGAAGAGAGAGCTTCCACATGGGTGTCATGGTATGACGAGGCTCCTTGGCACCCTGCACATAATAGCAGTGTCCCAGGGGCCAGCTGCTTATTACACAAGTACACACAGGCAGCCCAGCCATGTTCCCTCTTCAGACATGCCTTCCTCCTCAGTCTCCAAGTTAGGTTCCTAGATGTCTCATTTCTCTCATCCTCTGAACCACCATGAGTGTGCACGCATGTGTGCATGTATGTATGTGTGCTCACGTTGCATGTGCATGTATAAGTAGTGGATGGATACAAGTATATGTGAGTATGTGTGTGTACATGCATGTATGTGTTTGTGTGTGTTGATGCATGCATGTGTGTATGTATGTGCTCATGCTCACATGCATGCACATGTATAAGTAGTGTATGGATACAAGTATATGTGTGCATGTATGTGTGGGTGAATACATGTGCAGGCCAGAGGACAACCTCAGGGTGTTGTTCTTGGGCATTACCACCTTGTCAATTGCACTATCACCTAAAGCCCTCTAGGTCGTGCTCTGTCCCCTCAATCCTCTGCTTTTGAGAAAGCCATTCTATAGCCTGGAATAAACAGCTGAGAACAGAACGGCCAGGAAGGAGGCTCAGGATAACCATCTGAGTGTGTCTAGTCCCTTTTCCTAAGTGTACTGCTGCTGAGACAAGGAAAGGTGCCACCCTTGGTATGATGCCACCATCCCTCTGTCTCAGGACAGCCGTGGCTGCTAGGGTTACACACACCCAGCTGAGTAGTTCCAAGAACAGCTTTACTTTGTTCACATGAGACAGTACCATGTGAACAGTAGCCAGGAACAGACCTTTGTCAGGTACTACATGGGATTCCTGGATGCTGGGAACTGGCTGGCTGACCATCTGTTCTGGGTTTTATGTTGAAACCCAGAGATGGCAAAGCCCAGCTCAAATCATGGCATGGGTTCAGTAAACGCTATCCTGATTTTAGTGTCTAACTGGGAGTGGAGATTCTAAAGACCTTGCCATGGCGGAGCCAAGGGCATCTCCTCGAGTAACACCACATGGGTATTGAGAATAAAGACAGATGGGTTTATGAATCATAGCCTATAGATGTAATGTTGGGTTGGTTTGAAGCTGCCCCAGGAAAGAAATTCCGTGTGCTTCTTGGGTGCTGGGAACCTCCTCAGCCCTCTAGAATAGAATCTTTGATATAAGTATTGGCATTCCATCTCAGAAACACTCCGACCCTGAGTCTCAAGGGTTAGGGTTAGGGTTAGGGTTGTGTTGGAAGGACCATGTAAACCTTAGCGTGGCTGGGACACTAGAACCTTCTTGTCACTGCAAGTATGTGTGATCAATAAGAGACATTTGGTAGCTGGCTAGCAGTGCAGTTTCAAGAAGGCAGCCACAGTGAGGGTGTGTTTGCCATTAACACAGAATCTCTCCTCTCCCAGATCCAATTAGAAGCTGCCTGAATTTGCTGCCCCTACTCTAAGCCAGCCACGCCTCATAAATCGCTTGAACAAGTTTATGGACAAACTGGCTGTAACGCCATCCCCTCAACAGTGCTCACCCTGGAGGGCCACTGTTCCCTTTCCATCCAACTGGCATACCCTTGTTTCTGCTCTACTATTTGTAAAAACCACGCTTTTCTGTTTCCGTATGACCCCACATCCCACTTTAGGGTCATGGTGGGAGGTGGGCAGGTCCTTGGGATATCTGAGAAGATGCTGGGTATTCATATGGAAGTGGATAGCCCCATACCTTCCAAGCACCTCTGCCTTCCCACCAGCCTGTCTTGAAGTGCCTGGGTCCCCCAAACACTGAGACAGGCCTACCTGTCTGTCTCCTGCTCCTCTTCCTCCTCCTCATCATCTGTGGTTTCATCTATCTCTAGTGCCCAGAGCATCAGCCAATTAGTGACCAGCAGACTGAGCTCATTAGTACCTACCCAACATCTGGTAGCCAGATCCTCTTGCAGGGGGACTGGTCCACGTGTCAGCAGCCTAGAGGAGCAGGGTGGCCCTTCAAAAGCCAGGATGCATGCTGCCATTGTAAGGTAGCTCCACAGAAGGCTACTTTCTCCCCACTTCATGCTCTATGTACTCCCAAATGGTCCCAAACCCAAGCATGGTTTCTGGCAACTAAGACCTTCTGAGTCTCAGAGATGCAACACACATCCTCTATACATGATAGATAATATTGTGAGAGGAATAATTTACTTACCCATCTTCCTGACTACCTACCAACCCCTCCACCCATCTTACCACTCATCTATCTATCCATCCATCCACTGTCTACCTACCTGTCCTTTCATCCATCTACTTATCTATCCATATACTCATTCATCTGCTCAGCCATCCATTCATCCACTTACCCATCTGTTCCACCCCACTCATCCATCCTTCTACTTACTCAACCACCTACCTACCTATCCATCCATTCATCCATCCATTCATATATCTACAACTCTACGCTTATTCATTCAAATATCCATCTTCCTACCAGCCCAGATAATACCATAAGCTCTCCCTCTCTTCTTTATCACTCTCTTCCTCCTCCTGTCTCTGTTTTTCCTTCCTCCTTCCCTCCCTCTTCTCTCGTTTCCTTACTCTTTTCTTCATTATCTCCTTCCATCCATCTTTCCACTGACCCGTCCATACCTCTTCCCATGCATTTGTTCCTCCTTCCTTCCCTAATAACTGAGGTCAGCCTCCCCTCACCTCCCTATTTCTTTGGTTACCTTCAAACTAGGGCTCAAAGTCAGGAGTCTGTGGGGTCCCCTGTCTTGCCTTCCCAGCATCAATAACCCTCCACATTTCAATGTCCCTGAACCCCATGGGGTCAAAGAAGACACCTGGATCACACCTTCTCATGAAATTGGATGGGTGGGCCTCCCCACCTGCCTCCAACCAGTCTGTCCTCTTGTCACATAGACCAGGAAGAGGAAGGACATCATGCAGTTTGACCCTCACCGGAGAGCCAAAGAAAAGCCCTTTATTGTGCTGTTCAACTGTGGGGCTCTATGGAAGCTCCCTTGGATAGACCAAGGAAAGCAGGTCTAGCCTGAGGCCCGCTGGCCCTTCACTGATTCTGATTCTCGTAATCCAATCCTGTGTATGAATTATGGTTCCTGTAGAATCCATCATTTTGGCCTCACTTCTCTGGAGTACTTAAGGCTGCTCATCCACAAAGATGTCCTGATGTCCCACCCCACCCCCATGTACCACTAACATTTCTATTATGGGGCAATCAAGAGTTATAGGGTCCCTCTCATGTAGACAGTCAAGCACAGAATCTGAAGCTACTCAACTTCCTATATGTAGAGCATGAGCTCAGGATACCTGTACGAGCCTCAGGGGAGGGCACTTCACTGCCAGCCATCTGCACCCAGCCTCCCCGAATCACCAGCACTGCATGTGGACTCCTCCATACTGTGCTTAGTCTCTTTGCAATTATCCTCACCTATGTACTTTTGGGAGGATGGCGTATCATTTATTGGAACTTTGAAAGAAGTATGCCAGCCAGAGTGGGGGACTTTGTCCTCTCAATGGGATGAACACTGTCCAATATGAGCTAGGGGTTGGGAAGACATTTCCCAGGAATTTGTGAGGCTGGAAACACACACTGAGTTTAGGTGTTTCAAATGCTATTAAAATGGGACTGTAGCAGTCTTGGGAGTCACAGGAGCGGTGAGGTTCTGATTAAATTGCAGCTGGGCTAAGGTATCACCTGAAGGATCAGTGGGGAGGGTGAGGAACCTGTCCCTGGCTGTTTTAAACTGTACTGGGCAGTTTCATCAAATAGAATCTGCTTTACCTTGGGGATTGGAGAGAGAGAGAGAGAGAGAGAGAGAGAGAGAGAGAGAGAGAGAGAGAGAGAGGCAGAGACAGAGACACACACACACACACACAGAGACTCAAATGGAAGCCAGTGTTTGTATTGCCTTATCTCAGGAGGGACCCACACATCATTTGTAAAAACCAGTCAGTTCAGCCCATACTATGAGGTCAAGACTACAAAACAGAGGCAGGACCACCAGACTCCAGTCCAATCAGAATCCCTCATTTCTGTCATCTGCCCACACCATTCCCCAACCTTTGTAATGCCCACTCTCTGGCCCTCACTTCCCTGGAGACAAATGCCTGTAGCTCTGCAGAGTATGTGCTCAGTGAGAAGAGTCACTCAGTATGGAAATACCCAGACAGTCCTTGAGAATTTTCCCAGTGTCCTTCCATGGTCTCGCTATTTAAATGGCTACTGCTGCTGCCCAAATCCTACTTTTAAAGTTTCATGACATGACCCAAAGGAAAGCTTTCCTCTTGGCACCTAGCAATCACAGTCTGCCTTCCTGGCCTCAGTTCTGTCCTCTTCGCTTCTCAGATCAGGACATCACTGCCTCCTTGGCCTGGGCTTTATCTGTGGGACTCCACACTCGGGTCAAGGTATCCCTGTATCCCTAGCCCCAGCTCGCCCTGCAGGATTCTTCCCTCCCTCCCTTTCCCAATTTAGACAGCTGAGGCAGCTGAAATACAGAACTGCTGAATCCAGGCTAGTCCCAGAGGAGCTATGCTGTGACCCTCGAAGTTACAAAAAGCATTTTCCGCCCCCTGCTGGTGCCCGTGTGGAACTACCACAGGGTCCAGGGGTGGGAGAATCGCGGAATCTTGGACAGGAGCAAGCAAGCTTGTTAATTTCCGGGCAAGGCAGGACACTAGGAGAGAGAAAAAGAAATCAATGTTTGCTAAATAAGGGGAAACCATCACCCTCTCTCCGTGGGGAAGAGGTCTGTTTACAAGTGTATTACGGTGATTACCCAGAGGAGAGCCCCACTGAGTAAGCAAGTGAACCCAATGAACTAGCTGTCCTTTCCCCCCAAAGAGTTCCGCATAGTGCGTGTTAATGTGCTCCCTCCAACCAAACATGGCCAAGCTTTGGGTTTTAAATAGTTTATAGCATTTCAGATGCGGCTTCGAAGTCAGGCAGTCCCTGGAGAGGCAGAACAGACTTCTACACTTAGCCAATGATAAATAACCGAGAGAGCTCAGGGCCCGGAAGGATTCCAGATTTAATTCAAATAATTTAAAATCGAATGTTGAAAGAGCTCTTTGCATTCATGGACCGTACCCATTCCCAGCTGCAGAAAGAAAAGGCTTTGTGTTTGAGGCTGAGGTAGGAGCGTTAACCGTCTTACCATGTGCTTGCCACTTCCAGCCAGCACACCAACATTTTTCATATTACAAATGTCAGACTGTGATTCTGAAAGCCAGACACGATGAGGAGGAAAGATTTATCATCGCCACAGAGTTTCAGCTCCAGGTGGAAGGATTTTGTCCATGTCCATGGTGAGGTTGCTGTCTAACCAGCCCTGCCAAGAGGAGATGGAGCACCCTGGCCCAATGTGCACAGCCAAGGAGGATCTTAGGAAGCTCAGAATGCTGGATGCCAAATCAAGCTCTCTCATCTGTGCTTGGCTGTACCACAAGCAAGTTCTACTAGTTTGGAAGAGGTGGGGTGTGCCAGACATGCCCCGCCTGGCCAATGCCCATCAAAGGATGAATCTCCAAGGCCACCTGCTTCCTTCTTGCTGGTCTTCTCAGACCAGGAGAATAGCCTTGGGTCTCAAGAACTCAGTACTTGTAAGTGGTGCAGGCAAAGACTGGCTCAGCTTGAGTTTTGGGGAGCCTGCAAGCCTTTGAGTGCTCCCTGAGTCAGATTGTAACCACTCACTCCCAATTCTCTCTCTCTCTCTCTCTCTCTCTCTCTCTCTCTCTCTCTCTCTCACACACACACACACACACACACACACACACACACACGCACACACACGCACACACACACACACACAAAACTTATATTACTCAGAATCTCAGAATGCATATTTAGTTGTATGTAAATAGGGTCTTTGCAGATATAATTAAGTAAGCTAAAATTAAGGATACTGAATTGAGGTGGGCCTCAACACTACCTCTGGCACCCTCAGTAGAAAGGAAAGATTGGGAAGATATGACAAAAAGGTGGATGGACTGTGTAACTACAAAGATGTGACCAGAAGTCAGAGAGACAGATTCTCAGAGGGGTGGGTCATGGACCTTACTTTTACCCTTTGATCTCCAGACTTAAGAGAGCAGATCCTTTTGTTCTAAGCTGTCCCATTCTCCTCCCTTGTTATAGTCACAGAAGCTGATATTCTGTCACTCAGATTCTCAGAACATCACCCGCTCTTTGCTTGAGTCACTAACTATAACAAGCATGTGTGTCAGACTGTACAAAGCACGCCCTTTCTGTGCCTCTTCTGGGTGGCTTTGGAGAGGCCCTTGGTCGTGCAGATGTCTTCAAAGTGTCTTCACTGTGGTCCCCAATCACCTCTGGACATGAAGCCACAGCCACCAACTCATTTTTAAATTAATCATCTCCCTAGACCCTGACATTATTAATTTTTCTTTTAGAAAATGCACAGGACTGTAAGGTACCAAAGCTTCCGAGTCTATCCCAGCTTGGATGTCAAGGGCACTGAGGGGCTTTTGTGAGGTGTAGAGGTAGCAGGTGCTCTACAGAGTGGCAGTGACCTCAGCAAGCAAAGTTAGTTTTCCATCTCTCCCCCTGAAAGGTTTCAGTAAAGGTTCTTCCTTAGCCAGAGCTCTGTGTTAAGGACAATAGACTCCAGATTTGAAAGAGTGAAAATGAGTTTCTAAAACACACAACATTGAGCTCAAAATGAGATGCTTGGGGCTCCCACAAGCACCCATGGACCTGCCATTCCCAGAGACCTTGGTTCTGCCTCCATAAAGGAAGGGAGTTCTGGTAAGAGTTGGGTTTAGGGTTGTGTGACAGAGGCAGCTCCATCTGAGGGGTTGAAGAGCATGGCTCACAGCTCCCCCATTGGTTTTGAGAATAAGTTGTTATTTATTGCACTTCACGCCACCAATTTCTTTGGCCCAGTCCTCTGGGTCCTCTGGAGAGCAGTTAAAGATTGTCCTTTCTGAAGGAATCTGTTGATGACAGTTTTCCAATTGCTTAGACTCTCAACTGTCCCCTGAATGCAGACATGGAAAGTGTAGGAGCAGTTCAAGGCTTCTGCAGCCCCAGGCACATCTCAGCATACTGCTCCTGCATGCTTGTCTCCATGAAATCTCTGTGAACCTAGGGTAGTGGCTTTCATGTCCTTCAGCTGTCATCCACTCACCATAATGAGAAACACTCTGAAGTACTTACTGAGTGCGGGCTTCTGTTCACACTCATATTCCTTTGGTCAGAACTAGTCACATGGCCAGCCTACAGGGGATCCTGGATCCAAAAAGCACAAGGGGCCATGCCTCCTAAGCAGTATTCGGCTTACCACTCAGCTCCCTTAAGACCATGGGACATGTCCACACTCAGCATCGTTCTGTGTATCTGAGTTTCAACATTTACCAAGTATCTTATCGCTTCACCTGCATGACACCTCTCATCAGTGGCAGTTGCTTAGGCTCCACAGTGACATAGAGACTGGTACACACTGTGAAGAGAGACAGAGACAATCACAGTGGTCACCCCAATCCTGCTTGGGGTGGAACTCCACTGTCCTCCATGCATATCTGCCTAAGGTAAAGCTTTCCAGAGGAAATACAACCTAAAATGATGGTGTACTTGCTCCTCCTTCTGTCTACCCAGACTTCCAGGAGGGAGATGCTAGAAAACTTAGTGATAGTGGGCACAGCACCCATAGCACTTGTAAGTTCTTCAGGTGCAGAGAAGTTACCCATGGGTGTGCATTAACACTGTCTATCTAAAATGGCCCTGAGCATTCTCCTCTGCTAAGCACGAAAACTGTCTAAGGACACCAAAAGACTACACAGCCAAAATCATCCATCAGAAACCATACACCGAAAGACTCACCAAGTCAGAGCATGGATGCCACCCTCAGATGATGTGGGTCATCTAGAGACAAGTACAAGCTAATCCAGAGGTATAATGCTACTACCCAGACAGCTGGTCTCTGTTGTGTGATATTTTGTTTGTGTTTTGACAAATAAAGCTTGCTTGGAATCAGAGGGTGGAGCTAGCCACTAGTTAACCATAGAGATTTGGAGGACTGTAGAGAGAGGGGCAGGAAGTGGTAATGCGGGGTTGAGACAGGATCTCAACCCTTTTGTTCAGAGGAATAGAAGAGGTAGGGCTACTCCCCTGATTTTCTGATCTTTCAGGTTTTTACCCCAATGCCTGACTCCTGCTTTTTATTGATAAGATTAGATTTATGCTTCAGACTTCAACCCCATATTTCCCTCCCAGTTCTATCAACCATTCTCACACTGCTCGCGCCATGACTTCCTGAAAGAAAGGCAATTGGTCTGGGGAAATGGAAAAGCCAAGTAGATAGGTGACCTAGCCTCTGTCCTTGACCTCTCAGGTTTGAACAAACTTTACCACTAAAGCAGGCATGGTGGCAGTGTTTGAGCCCTCCGGGTTCAAAGCCTGGTACTTCCTCATATCAATAGATGTGACTGCTGTAGAGTGACCTACCTCCCCACATCACAAGCAGATCTAAGATGGCACCTAGATGCTTGGTCTACATTGGTTCCTGACTTAGACTGGCACATGTTCTGGGTACCATGACCAAATGCCAGGTTCAGACTCACTGTGTGATGTGTCTACCTACTGTGTCTCTTCAGTGACCAGGTCTTTATCCAAGGACCACAGTAAGACCATCCTGTTACCATTGCCTCACCTACATCAGTAGATCAGCAGATGCAGGTGGAGGAATCACCCAGGTAGGGTTTGTTGACCACGGTCACAAGGGTGGAGCTGAGCTGTTGCTGCAAAGCTGGTAGGGGAAATTCCTGTGTCATGTGACTCCCTCAGCATCTCTTGATATGCCAGTGCTAGGACATGACTTACTGAGGCACAGTCATCAGGACTCGGACTTCTCACTAGTCTAGCCAGCCGAGAGTGTGGCATGGGAGTAACTTGGTTTCTTGTGTTGTTGTGACAAAGAAACTGTCACAGTATTTTGTGATAGGATTGCTTTGGCTTACAGTTTAAGGAGTTGTCATTGGTCACAATAAGAAAGACACAGAAGCAGGGGCAAGAGGCAACTGGCTGCACCTGCAGTCGAGAAGCCCAGAATGAATGGGCAGTGGGGTTGGGTTGTGAAATCTCCAGGTACAACCCCATAGACCTGCTTCCTTCAACAGGCCCAAGAGCCTAAATCCCACAACCTCCTACAATGGGCACCAGTGGTGGACCCAGTGCTCACATACATAAGGCCACTGGAGATACTTCTTTGAACCATAACACTAGGTGGTGTGGGAGCAGCAAGCACTGGAGGTAACTTCAGCAGTGGCCTGTAGATCAGCATACATCCTCTGATCTACAGCCAAGGAAACCTGGTAACAGGAACATGAACTCACTGTATCCTTCAAATAAAGGATAGACAATCATGGATATTCTTGGGGCACCAGCCAGGGCTCTTCCTGGACTAATGACTTCATCCCTTGGTTGTTGGTGTGTTCTGCCTGGGAAGTTATGCACTCCAGGGAGGGCACAGTCAATACCTGACTGGTCACTGAGGTACAGATAGACAGACAGACAAATGGACAGACATTTGCTGTTGTTGAGCATGAGATCATAAGACTTTTCTCCCCTGTCTGACTATCCCCATGCTGGCTTTCTACAAGAGCATACCCTGGATAAATAACTGTGCTTGTGCCTTCATGTCTGAGAAAAGATATGCTAGCAGTCCCTTCCTATTGGCAAGAATGAAAGTGAATTGTCAGAATAAGCAGTCATAATTAGCAACAGGGACTTCCTAGTGAGAAAAACCAACATGGAATCTTCACTGTGGTAGCTCTGGGATCCTCATCAGACCCCTCAAAGCAGAGAGAACAGGTACTTCCAAGATGGAAGGGTCTAAATAATACCTGATGTCTAAATCACATAGATCTATGTGTCTAGGGATGTGCTTGGCCAGACAGTGTGCTAATGATAGCATTTAGAAGGGAAGGGACACAACCCTCTGGTGCTACATTCTAACAATCCACCTAGAAGTTATATTTCAGCAAAACTGGTCACTGGGACCTAAAACTTAGCTGCGTCACACTATTGCTCTCTAAGCTCAGAGCTAAGAAAATAACTCAGTAGTGGGCAAGAGACAGAGAAAAGGCAGAAAGTAAAGATGGGCACCCAGAGTCTACCATTTAGTACCAAAAAGTAATGGTTTGTGATAGGTATCCTCAGTTGTCAACTTGACCACACCTGATTTAACTAGAACTGCTAAAATGGAGGGGCACACCTGTAAGGGATTTTTGCTTAATGTGAAGTGGGAGGATCCACTTCAAATCCAGATCTTTCGAGGTGGGAAGATCCACATCTAATTGGGGCTATGCCTTCTATTGGAAGCCTATATAAGGACATAGAAGGAGGAAGCTTTTGCTCTTTGCCTGCTTGCCCTCACCTCACTAGTAACTCCATTCCTTCGCTGGCATTCTAGCCTGATTCTTTGGAATTCAGTTGCAGACTGAAGACCAGCTGAGACATCCAGCCTCTTGAATCTTGGACCTCTGTTCACAAGCAGCTATAGTTGGATTATCTGGACCACAGCCTGTAAGTCATTCTTTAAAATCCCCCTTTTATATAGAGAGATTTATTTTATAAATTCTCTTACTCTAGAGAACCCTGACTAATACAGATTTAGTGGTGACTTCAGGGGAAGACCCCACCTAGCTAAGCTTCTAACTTGTGAAAAGGGATAAAGAAAAGCTTCATCAGTGAAGGAAACCATCAACAACAGATAGCTGATGCAGATGTAATTGACTGAGGGCCACGTTCCAGCCCCAGCAAGTGGGAAAACTTGGCAGCTTCAGCCATGTGGTTCTGGCTTTAGAGTCAAGGATACAAGAAAGAAGTTGTAGAATTCTCTTTGCACAGCTAAGAAAAGCCACTTAGACAAGGAATATGTCAGGGGTGTCCCTGCAAGGAGGCCTAGAGAAGCCACTGCATGAAACTACGAAGTTAAAGCCTGAATTGCCTTGGGAATCCCAAGATGGTGGAGATGCCAGTCATGGAATATCTGACAAGGAAAGCTGCAGACTGTATGTGGAAGCAGCCCAAGAGAAAGAAGTGTGCTGCAGTCAATAGACCTGAAAGGAGCTGGAGATCTGAAGAGCCCACTGACTTCAGACGAGGAGGTGCAGAGGAGTTTGCCCAGCTGGTTTTAGGTTTTGTTTTGGTCCGGTATTCCCCACTATGCTCTCTTCCCTCCTTTTTGGAATGGTAATGCATATTCTGTGCCATTGCTTGTTGGAAATATGTGATCTGCTCTTTTACTTTGATTTTACAGAGGATTACAGTTAAGAGAGTCTCAGAAGAGACGTTGAACTTTGGACTTTTAAACAGTGTTGAGACTGTGACAGACTATGGGGACTTTTGAAGTTGGACCAAATGCATTTAGCATTATGATCTGGCTACAAGCACACAGGGGCCAGAGGGAGTGGAATGTGGTGGTCTGAATAAGAATGGCCCCCATAGCTTCATATATTTTAATACTTAGTCATCAGAGAGCAGCACTACTTGGGAAGGAATAGAAGGTGTGGCCTTATTAGGGTAGGTGTGGCCTTGTTGGAGAAAGTATGTCACTAGAGGTGGGTTTTGAGGTTTCAAAATTTCAAGCCAGGCCCAGAGTAACTCTCTTTCTGATGCTTGTGGATCCAGATGTAGAACTACCAGCTACTTCTCCAGTACCATGTCTGTCTGTATGCTGCCATGCTTCCCACCATGACAATAATAGGCTAAATAAACCTCTGAAATTTCAAACAATTCTCAATGAAATGTTTTCTTTTATAAGAATTGTGGTCATGGTATCTCTTCATAGCCATGGGACACTGACTAGGACAGGGTATCTGTGAGTGAATGAGAAATTCCTGATGCTCTACAGACATATGGACTACATGGTGGATATACTATTCTGACCCTAGTGCCCTGCTGAATTATGATTTCCATGAGATAAGACATGTTCCTTCCAAATCATTCCAGGCTTTCCTGCGTACTGTCCCTCCACTTCCCACTATCACTTCCAATTTGGAAACATTGATTTCTAGGGCCAGCAGCCTCACGTGTCTATTCTCAGGGCACCTCTCCTTCCAACAGCTCCTTTGGTCTGATTGTCTTGGACAAACAATCTGGCTGTTGTGCCTCTGAACATCCATCCTCTGCATCCTGGAAGATGTCTTTATCCTGCCATTATCCAGGAACCCAACACCTCTCTTCATGTGCAGAGCATTATTCAGGGAGGGACAGGCCTTATCTGGCTGGGCAAAAGCACTGAAACCATGGAGGTTCCTCTAGCCCTGTAGATGGGACCCAATATTCACATCATGAAAACCTCTGGAGAGGATAAAGGTGGCTGAGGTATGTACAAGAATCAAGGTCTCCCAGTGCCCTTGACACATGCAGGTGAAGGCCTACATGTCATGTTTTCATAGCAATGTGGATGTTCATGAGACTTTTAAAACAAGGAGAGTTCCTTTACCAAGAGTATTTTAAGCAAAAGGGCCAGAGAACACTCCCATTTAGAGAAGAGTGAGCTTAGGAAGGCCAGGTAAAATAAAAAGTGCATCTTTCATTGCAAGGGTGAGCTTGCAAAAGAGTGATGGAAATTTCCAGGGGCTCAAAATAATTAACATGACCCAAGGTGGTAACTGTGTAAGGTAACACTGTGCTGCCTGGAGTTGGTCTTGGTACAAAGGGCTGAGAGTAGGTTCCTAGGATGGGGAGGTCCTCCAGTCCTCAAGGAACAAAAGTTACAACTATGACTGCCACACAAAGCTGTTGCTCCTACCATGACCTCAGCAAGAGGTGGCTACTAGCAAACCTGTCCCCAGAGCAGGGTATGACAGGAAAGATTTTCTGCTGCCTCTGACCAAGATGATGCTACAATCTTGGTGTAAGGAGTTGTCCATATGTAAATTCTTAGTCCCTGCAGTGCCAACATGGGGAAGCACTGTCAGCCTTTAGGAGGCAAGGTCCTAGTGGGAGGTGCTTAGGTCACTGGGGCTGTGCCCTGGGCTCAGTCTTTGGTCTCTCTGTGTTCCTGACTTCAGCTATGACCACCTCCTGTGTGTGCTTCTGCCTACCATTTGAAGTCATCTTCAGAGGCCCAAAGCATAGGATTACCTGATCTTGAAGCCAAGCCTGTATGTCTGAGAGCTAAAGAAACTATACCTCTTTATTACTTTCTCACATATTCTACTGTAATAGCACAAAGCTGACATGGAGATGGGAATTTTGAAAATGTCTCCTGGAGCTGGAGAGAGAGCATAACAGTTAAGAGCACTGGCAGCTCTTCATACCCAGGCACAATCCCCAGCATGCCTACTCACAGCTGCCTGTACTTCCAATTCTTAGGGGATCCAGCGCTCTCTGCTGGTCTCCACAGGCACTGCACACATGTGGTGTATAGACATACATGCAGGCAAACCCCCACAGATAGAAGGAGGAGAAGAAAGAGAAGAAGAAGGAGGAGGAGGAGGAGAAGGAGGAGGAGGAGAAGAAGAAATAGTTTTAAATGTTCTCCTAAAGAGAACTTCCATAATAGTTGACTCTAGTAGAAATTTCTCTGTCCTACCTAGCTCCAAGGTCCAAACAGGGCCCCACTTAGTCCCAAATAATCATACAGAGGCTTGTATTAATTACAAGGTGTTTGGTATGGCTCGGGCATATTACTATCTAACTCTTATACTTCAAGTTAACCAATATTTCTTATTTATGTGTTGCCATGAGGCTTGGTACCTTTTCTTCAGTGCAGCATTCCAGCCTTTCTTCCTGTGCATCTGGCAGGCTTCCGACTCTCGGATCTTCTCCTTTTCAGGATTCTCAACAAGAAGGAGGATGAGAGCAGACTGCTGACAGTCAGCTTCCAACCCGCAGACATGTGCCATGACATGCTTCTCACTCCCCCCTTAATAAAATGGCTCTTAAGAAATTCATACACAAATATTAACTGGCCACTAACTAGGCAGGGTGAGAAGATAAAGATAAACCCACACAAGATAAAGAAAGCAGATCTCACAGGAATTCCACCAGGTAAACAAATAACAAAACTAAATAAGAAAAAAACCAAAACTCTAGAAATATGGGAGGAAAATACTATTTCTAGAGCTTCCACAATATATTGCTCCAAATGTCCACATTTCAGCAAAGACTTAGGAAACTTTGGAGGAGACAGGACAGTAGAATGAAGACATTTTTGTAATCACTCAGTACCATCTGTTCCCAAGAAAGTCAGATGCTAAAGTTTCTAGGCAAGACTATTGTAAATATGTTTAAAAGAAACAATGAGAAGCATTTCTTACAGAATAGAGAATTTAAAAAGTCAATAAATAATCAAACAGATTCTGCTGCTGAAAATATAATAACTAACTGGATAAAAAGTACTAGAAGAAGTGAACAGCAGATTTGAACTGACATTAGAGCTGGTGAACTTGACGCCGGGCAAATTAAGGTTAGAGCTTCAAAAATCAACTTTAAAACTTGTTTACATATTCTAGAGGCTTAACGTTTAGAAGAATAAACTCAAAGAGATCTACACCTGAGCACTTAACAGTTAATTGTCATAAAGCAAAGAGATTAAAACAGGACTCACAAAGTCACAATTACCCTGAGAGCTGAAGCAGAATAACACAAAGGGAGAGAGGGAATCATAGACTAGAAATCCTCATGAGCATTGGTGGAAAAATCATAATCCAAACCCAACAATATAGACAATTCTTATTCCTTGTTATCTAGTGGAGTATATCCCAAGAACATAAGGCCTGTTCAACATACAGACTCAATTAATGAAACACCTGGGACACCCTAACTTCCTGAAGAAGAGAGGTTAATTATATCACAAACAAGGGAGTAGAAGAAGCCGAGAGGCCCTCATGGAGGATGGAGTGCACAGTGGGAAGAGTCACAACCTGAAGAAAGAAGCCAGAATGGCTGGGTAGCGCCAGGCTCAGCTGTTTGGAATAACCACCTACTACCTCTCACCTGGAATTGCTTGGCTCCCCTCTCAACACCCCCTGTGAGGAGGATCTTCCACCAGGTTCTGCCCCTTAGGCAAAGGACCTTCCAGTAGGCTCTGCACCTTAAGCGAAGGCCTTTCTATCACCCTTAAGCTCACCACTTGCACAGGCTTTAACTACAGTGGTATAGTCTCCAGCTTCTGGAAGCAAAGTTGATCCGGGAAAAATGTCCATGGGATTTTGGGATGTCAGTATAGGATTGTAAGCCTAGAGCATCAGAAACACAAAGCAACACTAACATCTTATGAAGCCATCAAGTAGGCAGGGACTAACAGGAGTTTGCTAGTTTCTTAATGGAGTGGGGTGTCAAAAGGACACAGGACCTAATCAAGAAAAGAGCTTCCATTGGCCAAAGCTATCTATTTGAGAAATAAATGCAATAATAATAGAGCTAGGCTAAAACTCAGAGGTAAATACCAACCCATCCATGAATGATGAATAAACATGAGAGAAGCAAACGCCCCCCCCCAAACACACACCCAAGCAGTCAATGTATGCAAATGACAGTCTATGGTAATTCAAAAACTTCCTTTTAAAACCATAGTAATGGGTTTGGAGAGATGAGCTTGGTTCCCAGCACATCGGGGAAACTCCGGCCTGTAATTCCAGCTCCAAGGGACATGATGCCCTCTTCCAGCCTCCTCTGGCACCAACACAGACACAGACACACAGTGACTCTCTCTCTGTCTCTGTCTCTTTCTCTCTCTTAACAAAATAAGATCTGGTGAGGTGGCTCAGCAGTTAAGAGCATTTACAGCTTGCTCTTCCAGATGATTTGAATCTTACATCTAACTTGCTGTAAGTCCAGCACCAGAGGGCTCTAATGCTCTCTTCTGGCCTTTGTGAACACACACACAATAAATAAATAAATAAATAAATAAATAAATAAATAAATAAATAAATAAATAAATAAATAAATAAATTTAAAAAACAGTAGTAACTGTTATAGATTTAGTAGGCAAATTTTTTGGAAAAAAACAGGAGAGATTTGAATACCCTCAAAATATTCTCTAATTACAAGTTTAAAAAATAGTTAACTTCACAGAAGAAAATCTGGCAGATATCACCTTAACCTAGAGTCAGTGTCCACACACCCAAAGGACATAATGGTATCTCACATCTGGGATATGATGATGTTCTCAAACATTCTTGACCTGAATCTATAACCACAAATTTCTAAGAAAAGTCAGGGTTTGGACATTTTTCAAAATACCTGACCTGTACTCTTCGAAGTATGGAGGCCATGGTCAAGGTTGGGAGGTGGCATGTCCTCTACAGTCTCCTTAGCTGGTGGTGTCTGGAGGACTATAGGAGGTAGAGTATGGCTGGACCAAATATGTCTGCTGTAAAAGGCAGTACCTGGCCCTCAGTCCACACCTCACTCTGGACTGCTTTCACTGCACATTCCAGTTGCCATGGCTTTCTGCCCAAGTGCATGCAGCCAACGTCTGAAACCATGAGCCAAGAGAAGTTCTCTGTTAAGCTGTTCTCTAAGTATTTGAGCCAGGAGGGTACAGTGTCAGTAACACATCCACAAACCATAAGGGACAGCAGAAGGACCTCTTGGGTAGAAGCAGGCCAGGAGGACATGGCAGCTAAATGCTGGCACAGAAAAGCATCTTTGAGAGGAAACATGAAATGAGTCAAACGAAGTTCACAATTTTGTTTAAAAGAACCAACTAAAAGAGAAGTGGCCCTAAAGGTAATTAAAAGTATCCTTCATGATAAAGTATTTTAACAAGTCTCTAAAATACTAGGTAAATACAAAGCCTCAGTCTAAACAAACTTTTGATAATAGAATGAAATGCCACTTATTAGCTACTACTACTATTATTATTATTATTATTTGGGAGGTGGTTTGAGACAAGGTTTCTCTGTGTAGCCCTGACTGTCCTGGAATTTGCTCTGTAGACCAGGAGGGCCTCAAACTCAGAAATCCCCCTGCCTCTGCCTTCATATGCCACTATATCTGGCCTTATTTTTTTTTTTAATTTTTAAAGATTTCCCTATTTTATTTTATGTGTATGAGTATTTTGCCTCCATGTATGTATCTGCTCTATATGCATGTCTGGCATCTGGAGAAGTTATAATAAGGTGTCAGATCCTATGGAACTTAAGTTATGGGTGTTTGTGAGCCATCATATGGGAGCTGGAAACCAAACCTGCCTGGGTCCTTTGCAAAAGCAAAAAATGTAAACCACCAAGCCACCACCCAGCCTTCTGGATTATCTAATGTGGCCAAAAGTGCTTAATGTTTGGTATTAGAAATGTATGTTATAAAGAGGGAAAATACAGGTTACATTTACTTATGAAAATGAATTTTTAAATAATAAGTAAAAAGGTTAAAAATTAAACTCAGCAATGTGAAACAGGCCAACATTTTTTAAAGGCCAAACTTTACTTGAGAGTAAATCCAAGTATAGTTCAAACATCAGGAAGTATAAAGTCAGGTACCATGAGTATTAATTAGATTTACTTCTAAAGATATTTGTTCTTATTGTCTTTGACTAGCATATTGGATAAATCCCTCCTCAGCTGTCATGGTGTCCAACTCAAGGAATTGGGAATCTGCTTAGTTCTACCCTGCTCTGAGATTTCATTCTCAGCTGTCTGCTCCAAAGTAACACAACCACAACCCTACCTCAATAGTATAGAAGGTGTGAAAAAAACTGAAATACATAGTAGGGCAACATGCAGTTAAGAAATTGGACTGTGTTCACTCTACTAGTCAAATTGTTGCCGGTGCTGCTGGAGAGATTGGGTGTAGGCTAAGATCACAGCCAGGCCTTCTGCTGTCTTGACAGACTGAATCTAAAATTCAGCAAGGAACACCACTTACCTAATGTTGATGCTGCTACCTGAGGTCCTGAGTCAAAAACAGAGTTGATCGCTGACCTGTAAAACCCACAAGATGATATACAGGTGGGTGTATCCAAGTTGTGGGAATCTAGGCATAGAAATACAACACACCTTCTCTCTGTCGAGAGCAATAGGCTCCACTCAACTTAATCCTGTCCTTGAAGCCTCAAGGGACATAATCAAGTCTGAGAACATGGATTCTGCTTAAGGTGCAAAGTAGGAGGGAGAAGATTGGGCCCATTAGACAGACACGGAAAAGGAGAAACAAAAGAAACTGCCCTGACCTCACAAGGGAAAAGACCATGATGATCACAGCTCTAGATGGAAGAAAAGTGACACAGATTCTGTGGTGGGTCAGAGGATGCTCGTGACCTTGACAGGCTATGACAGGAAGTAGAAGCTCTAACAGTGAGGTTAAATGGAACCACAAAAACTCAAAGACATCCATTGATGACACTGTTGATTAAAAAAAAATAAAGCTGGAGCATGTGCAGAAGCCTATTGAAGCCAGCAGGTCTAGACTTCACAGAGACCCTGAGCAATTAGGAAGGAAGCAGCCTACCCTATGGAAAGTCAACAAAAGTCTTGGTGGATCTTTCTGTGGAGATGATCAACTGGGGATCAGGCAAGAGAAAGTCTTCACCCTCAATGTCATGGAGATGGCAAAGCTGCCTTGGGCTAGCACCACATACACATAGAGGCCAGAGAGGCTAGAGACCTGAGAGAGGGCTGGACTCCTCAGAGCAAACACTCCTGAGAAACTGCCCAGTATTACAAACAGATTCAAACTACAGGCCCCAGACCCAGGCATTTCATGCTGGTTTGTGTTGAGCAGAAAGTATCCCCAATCTGACAAGCATTTACAAATGCCCCTAAGACCTGATCAATACATTCTACATCTAAAAAATACACCAATTATCTATCAGCTTTAAAAATAAAGCCTACATTTCAACAAGGAATAACATAGAATCTGTTGTAAGTGTTTATTTACTGACTTCTTAGCCTCTGTGGTCTCCCTGGATCTATGACATCTTCTCAAGCTGCCAGCCTATCCCAGAAGTCGTCCAGTAACTCACAAGAAAGTACCAGTAGGTCAGAGTACATAAAATGATGGCACTTAGCAGAAGCAAAGTCTCTAATTATTGGGTAGAGAATGGATGGATGGATGGATGGATGGATGGACAGATGGATGGATGGATGGACAGATGGATGGATAAATAGATGATGGTAGAGAGTAAGTAGGTGAATAGATGACTAGATGATTGATGGATGAATGATAGAGACTTGAGTAGCTAAATGGATGAAAAATAGATGGAAGAACGGGTGATGAATGGATAGAGTAGATGATAAATGAGATAAAGGAATGGGTGGATTAACAGATGGACAGGTGAGTAAATGATGGGGATGGATGAGTGGATGGACAACTGAGTATATGATGTATGAATAACTGATACTTGGATAGATAAATGGTAGATAGTTTGATGGCTAAATAAATGCAGGGTGAATGGGTGGAGAGGAGAGATGATAGATAGAGGGGGGGGACTACCAGATGTATAAATTGATATAGAGATGTAGAGATGAATGGATTTTTGGATGAGAGAATAGGCAGGTGGGTGTATGGGAATATGGATAAGGTGGTTGAATAGATGATTGATGGATAGATAATAGATTGATATATAGATGAATAGATGAATGGATGGATAAAAGAGTGGATGGACAGGCAGATCATGAGTGGAAAGATGACAAAGAATGGGCTCTTCCAAAAAAAAAACTGGAAGTTTTTATTGGACAATGAAATCCCACCAACAGCTTTCTTAAGTCGCTGGAATTCTAGCAAATGAGCATCCTCACTGGCAGGAAGATGCACTTACCTTACCCCTTCCAACAGAAACAATGTTCTCAGTGTTCCTGAGATAAGCCAGCAGCAGTAACTTCATTAGCTGAAGGAGTTTGAATTGAGCAATATTGCTTTCGGGTCACTGGTTTGAGTTCTAAAAAAAATTATTTTATTTTTATTTATGTGTTTATGTGTCTGTTTCGTGTGTGTAAGTGCACGTGTGTGGTTGCCTATGGAAACCAGAAGAGGGCATTGGATCCCCCAGAGCTGGGTTACAGGCAGTTGGTAGCCACCTGGTCAGAGTCCTGGGTACCAAACTGCAGTCCTCTACAAGAGTAGCAAGCACTCTTAACAGATGAGCTATCTCTCTAGCATCTCCAGTTAATTTTCTCTGGAAGAAAAATAGAAAGCAAAGAAAATAATATTCTGCTTGACAAGTATTGGATACTGTGTCTAAAATACAGTCAGCATCTGGCTTCTAATAGTTTCCTGGGAATACATTAAAAATGAGAGAATGCTGTCAAATAGCATAGAGTAAAAGCTAGGAGTGTGTTGTCAGAGTGGTGGTCTCTATGAGGAAGATCTCAGCCAGTGACAAGAGAATAGGAGGCTTCCTGGCATGGAAAAGCCACATCCAAGAAGACAGACAGCTCCTAAGCATGCTGGGAAAATCCAACTCAGGAGCCGGCTCTGCTAAGGTTGTCTGGGCAAAAGTCACAGAGTGGTGATCTAAGGAAGGAAAAGAAGAGACCACCACTTTCCATAGGGAAATAACTTACCACATGGCATTTTTTATTGCCACCCAAACAAGGCCAGCTACAAGGTTCCACAGACATTGCGCCCACGGAGGTTTCCACGGAGACCCACCACTGGCCTGTTGCACAGAGCATTAGTGGGTTTTGTGCATGCCAATAAAAAAGTAAAAGCTGCTGTTAAAATCGAAGCCCTGGCACATGCCTGGTTCAGATCACAGGGGAGCTGGGCTTTTGCGCTGGAATTTGCAGCATCTGTCCCAATTAAGTCTTGTTTTTTAGCTTAAAGATATTTGTCCGATCACTAGTGTTCTGTTTGGGACATGAATGGTGCATTGTTCTGCCCTGAGCAACCCTGCAGCCGCTCAGACACCATTAAACGGCTTTGCGGCCCAATTAGAAGTGGAGGTGGGCTGGCTGTGGGGCAGGGGCTGACCACCAGGGCACAACACTGGATGGACATGGAGCGGGGGAGGGGCGGCTAACACAGTCCATGTGTGGGGAGGGTGGGCTTGGCATGCAAGTCCCTGGCTCCATGAAGTGGCTCATCCATTTCGAAGTGGCCACTACTCAAATGTGGTGGCCAGGTGGGGCGGGGCAGCTGTCTGTGAGGCAGGACATGCTCCAGGCTAACTTCAGGACCCATTTCTGAAAAGCAGCTGTTTGCGGGACAGAGAGTATGTCTTCCCTTCTTCAGTCCTATTGCCCCACCCTGGGCATTTTGCTCATGGGCAGAATTGAGACTTTCCTAAGTCCACACAGAAAATGAAATCCCTATCCAAGACACACATACTCAGTTTATTACTGTCCTCTGAACTACCCACTTAGGGAATGTATGCCTTCCCACATTCCAGATAATGCCCCTGTAGCAGGCCTAACTGAGCATTTTGTTGAGATCCATGCTCACCTGAATCCTTTCCACTTAGGCAGGTCACCCTGGGAATGGGAGGGTGCTTAGCTTGTCCAGTTTCTCCAGGTAGTGGAGAGTAGGTAGGCAGAGCTCTCCTGGAGAAGCCCTTGCTGAGATGGCCCAGCCTGTGCTGGACAGTGTTTCACACCATGTGTAGCTTCGTTTCACAGCTAAGCAAATAGAAGCCCATTTCCATTCAGGACCACATAGCAAGGCAGGATCAGTTGAGAGTTCCCTTGCCAAGGCAGAATCAGGTGTGAGTGTACTTGTCCTCAGCGTTGGCCCCATCTCTGGTCTTCAGGCTGCCCTGGAGATATCACACTTCTCACTGTAAAAAGTTGTGTCACTTGACACTGAATCAGGGAACACTGTGTTACTTAAAGTCACCATGTTGACACCCCACATTACAGCACAGTGTAAGTGGCTGGTGTGTGAGACACTCCCACACTCCCACAGACTGTGCTTCACAGAGGGTAGCCTCAGCCAGCCAAAATGGCTTTCACAGCTGGCCTGGCTACCAGGTGGGCATTTCCTACAGAACTTTCAGGACAAAAGTTCTCACACTGTTCTCACATAAAAAATGTCACTAATGGACAAAACAGCTTACAGGAGGCATCTATACTTATCATCTATGCACATGATATCCAAAAAAAGAGATGAATAGACTTCTGACATTAGGTTAAACCATATGAAAATATCAGTTTGCTCATTTAAAGAGATAACTGCCTATGATTTAACGAGAGTTGGGTGAATAGCTGGTAGGTATATGGATGGATGGATGATAGATAAGTAGGTAAGTGACTGAATGGAAAAAGGAAAAAAGAAAGGAAAGGATTAATAGATGATGGATAGATCAATTGATCAACCAATTGACTGATAATTTGATGAGTTGTATGGACTGTAAATAGAGACATATGATACAAAAATGCTAGAAGAAAATACAAGGTAAGGTTTTTAATGTTTTGCATTTCCTCCTTTTGTCTGCTTTTTCTAAGTTCTCTATAATAAGCAGACAGACAGACAGACAGACAGATAGATAGGTAGATAGATAGATTTGACTGGGTGGATGAATAGCTTATAATGATAGATAGATAGAGATAGATAGATGGATGGATGAATAGCTGAGTGGATAAATAGATTTCTTCTATAGTAAGCACACATAAATATCTATATATATTTACACATATATACTTTCATTTCAAACACTGGAGTGAAAGCATTGGCCTCTCATTCCTGAAGCTAGGAAGAGGAATTCCAACACCCAGTGCCAGGAAGCTGGTCTGTCCCAGCCTTCAAGTTTGAAACAGAGGGGCCTCTTTCTTCTCTTGCTCAGGCAGCCACTACCATGACATCATCCCCATGGTGTGAAACTTGAGAAGCACTGTGGGAAGTGTTGGAACTGATTGATCTATGTGCTAGTGTCCAGGAGGCTGAGGAGCCAGCATGAGAGAGCAGCTGGCTATGTCTCTCACTAGTGATGGGGCTAGAGCTGCATCTTCATCCCACAGTCCAGAAGCTGGAAGAAGGATAAGTGTGTGTCACATTTCCAGGAGCACACCAAGGGCTGGTATCAGCCCTGGAGGAAACATTTGTGCATGGTCCTCTCCCAAGGTCCCCATCCCTTCCTACCCACCCTATTGCCTGCCCCCTGTCTGACTCCTTGGGTGGGCCACACTTGTTGCCTTTTCTCCACAGAGAAGGCACAAGGTAGGGAAGACTGGGGGAGGCTGTCTAGTTATCCCTGAATGTTGAAATCTGGACATGGACACGTCGAGGCCACTAGACCAACAACTCGCTGCTATTTTGCTTGTTTGTAGTTTCTTTGTTAGAGTCAAATCACGAGTAGATTCTTACGAGGGCCAGGCCAGGGATCTCACAGACTCAAGGAACATCTTCCCACTCAGCTCTCTCTTAAGGCATGGACACTTAATTCCTGGGAATCTTAGAGTTACGGACTATAAAACAGGAAACTGTCTACCCAGAAGGTGATCATAGAAAACACATGGTGATCAACTGGAAGTGACCAGCTTGTGGTTGGTTCTGCCTGGCACCTGAGACAGGATTTCAAACCCTAGTTTCTGTATGATTGGAGGAGTCACAGGAACACCTCACCTGTTTCTATCCACCAGGATTCACTGTTAGGTGGTGCTGGGATATTCTTCCCCTTTCCACAAATGAGGTGTGGCATTCTTTTCAACCCTAGTAGACTCCCTGTGACTGGCCATGGGCATTCTCCATTTTATTTTATATTACCCAATTCCTTAGTACATGAGTCCACAGACCTTTGGACTTTTTTTATAGGAAAGGAGGAGCTCAGACCTCTCATGGAGTACCCATAATCCTAATGGCTATATGGGGCTTCTCACAGATTACCAACAATTCTCATGACCAAATGCCCCTTATTTCCAAAAGTCTTGGCTTTATCCATTCCAGGTCACAAGATGACCAGATGGCTGCACTCAGAATTAGTGTCAGAGAACTTCATACTACAGAAATGCCTCACAATCCAACGCACCAAGGAGGGCTTAGGACCTATTGGAGAACCCCAGCTAATACCATGTTTTTTTTTTCCACTCTAAAGAAGCTACTAACATGGACCAGTTCTATCTCCTTATGCTTCAAATGACTCTGTGAGCCTGAAACAGTTATAGCTTCCAATTTTTACCACCCATGAGGAGCTAGGCTCAGAGAAGTGAAGAAAGACAGTTAACATCACACACCTTCTGAGAAGCAGTGCAAGAATTTGTACAAGCATTTCTGCAGACTTGCTGCTTAGAATATGGCCTCCCTGGGGTCAGGTGCAGGCCAGTGCACTGTCCCAGTCACCTCAAGGAGCTTGCCTGCTACCCTGCATTAGCTAATGCAACACACAAAGAGATGCTAAGAAAAAAAAATCAATTTACAGTAGAATGGCCATCTATTTCAGAGTAAAAACAATCACCTTTGTGTTCCAGAGAAACGGGAGAAAGCACTTATTTAAATTGCTGTCTTAGAACTACACAGAAGCTATTTTCAGAAAACCCTTGAACACTTTTTCCTTCCCTTCCCACAGAAAACCACTGCTGCTCCACCCTGCATGCCTGCTTAGGTCTGCACAGCCAGCCTACAGAGCCTCTAGACCCCCAGAATGCAGCACTAGGCCTCCCTTGAGCAGAGCTGGCTTTCCATGACCCAGGTAGGTAGGTCCAGGGCTTTTTTGAAGCCATTAAAATAGAGAATTTGGAGGGCTTGTGGAAAGCATTGCCTTTGCAGCATGGCCAGGAGGGGAGCGACAGGTCAGGCCCCCTCACTGAGGCAGTTAAAAAGTAACACAGCCCCCAAATCACATTAAATATGTTAAGCAAACACACGGCAGGCAGTGGGGATATTAGGTCATTTCTCATAAATATTAATACCGGGGAGTTTTCCAACGGGCAAAATTACAGAAACAAAGATGCCTCTTCAGGTGCAGCCTTGCACACTGGTAGTCCTGGACCAGGCCCAGCAGGGGAGGGGTCAAGCCAATTCAGCATCCAAAAAGACTTCTCAGCACACTGGCAAATTTGGACCCCCAAGTGATACAGTACACAGAGACAAAGTGAGGACCGGGCACTCAGTGAGGTCTAGCCGTTCCTCCCCAGGTCCTGGACCTGCACCTCACCAGGGCTTCAGAACTCTCTCACACATACCAGCATCCATGCTCAGTATCTATACCTGATACCTCTACCCTAGGCTAAAGGTCTGTGAAGGAAATCACCCAGTTGGCTGGCGAGGCCTCTGTTCCTTCTGAAGTAGCCAGGACTCCTGTGTGTCTGAACAGGGCTGGCCTTCCAGGGGCGCCCAGTGCAAAAGCTCAAAAGCACAAGGAATTCTGCAATTGTCTTCTCAGGATTCTCTTACTGCTGTCTTCCGGCCAGATAGCATAATATCTACCTAGACACCACAGGTATGAGAACAGGTGTGCTCTTAGCCTACTGGTATAGTCAAGGGGGTGAGGTTAGACTGTTGACCACCAACTTACCTGGGACACAGCTCGGGCAGGCTGTCCTGACAGCTAGCAACTTATCTTTTTACCTCTTTGGCCTGAAGTAACCTGTGAAGGTCCCCTTCAGGGACCACAGGAGGTTCCAAAAGTGCTCAGCCAGCCGGACTGCTAACTAGTACCCTAACCCTAACCCAACCTGAACAGATACAGTAAGGAAAAGATCTGGGAGAAGAAAAGCTTCACTGCAGCCATTCACATCTGCATAGCACCTACCACCCACCTGTGGACCTGTGGGTCTGGGGGGTAAGCTGCAGGGGCCTTGTCTCAGGACTTTACTGCCCCCACAGTACCATGAATGCAGAAGCTTCCATCAGCTTCTGTCTCCTCCCCAGGACTCTACACTTTGTGTGCAGAATAAGTCTTTGCTCTTTGTTGGGTGGGCCTGGGTCCTTGGAGCCCACACCACCTGCCCACACCTGGCATCCTGGGCTTGGCACAGCTTACTAGGGTGGCAAAGTAGCTATAGGCACAGGATCTGGAGTGAGGACATGCCCTGAATCTGCCTGAGGCAGTTTCCAGGCAGAAGAGGAGGCAACACCCCCAGCTGCATCACAAGACTTGATCACTCAGCAGAGGTAGAAAGAACTTGTCAGCTCTAAGCCAGCAGTAAAAGTGGGGGTGGGGGTGGGTGGGGGCTTCGTGGGGAAAGCCATGGCCCTAGAAGGACCAGGGACTTGAGTTCGGCAACAATATAAAAAGTCAGGTGTGGTGTTACGCAGCTTATTAGTCAGGTAGCAGCACATCATTATCAGCACTTACAAGACCCCAGTAAGAGGCCTTGTCTCAAAAAAAAGTGGATGACGCCCAAGGTTAACCTCTGACCTCTACACACATGCGTGTGCATCCATACATACCTTCATGGATAAAGAGAGAGACAGAGAGACAGAGACTGACAGAGAGAAAGACAGAGACAGAAAGAGAGAGAACATCAGAGACAGACAGACAACAGAGAGTATCCTTCCACATTCTAGGTGACTCGTGATGGATAGTTTTCTGTCAACTTGACACAAGCTAAAGTCATCTGAGAAGAATGAGCCCGGGTTGAGAAAATGCCTCTGTAAGATCTGGCTATATGCAAGCCTATAGAGCATTGTTTTTAAATTAGTGATTGATGAGAGAGGAGCCAGCCCATTGTCGGTCAGGCCATCCCTGGGCAGGTGGCCTTGAGCTCTATAAGAAAGCAGGCTGGTCAGGCCATGGGGAGCAAGTCAGTAAGCAGCACCTTCCATGATCTCTGCATCAGCTCCTGCCTCCAGGTTCCTGCCCTGCCTGAGGTCCTGTCCTGACTTCTTTTGATGATGACCAGTGGATGTGGAAGTGTGAGCCGAATAAACCCTCTCCTCCTTGAGTTTCTTCAGTCATGGTGTTTCATCCCAGCAGCAGGAACCCTAACTAAGACAGACCTCTACCACCAAGCTGTGTCTCCAGTCCATGAAAGGGACCAGTATACGGGGCAGCAGTAAGTGCAGCATACCCAGCAACCTAACTTAGAAAGTAAACTTTATCATGGATGTATGGAATACAGGAGAAAGACTGGTAAAGTGCCTTGGTTCAGGTGCACACTTGCTCTTGGGAGCTGTCCCCACAGATAAGACATAACAACTTCGTTTTTACAGAACTTTAAAAAATGTTAATTCAGGAGCAACAGGAAAACTAGTGGTTTTGTGTCCAACAGAGGCAAGAGGAAGGGCTAGCCACAGTGTGAGGAAGTGAGCAATGAGTGCCCTGACCCCTCAGGTCATGGTTTCTCACAGGCAGATATTTGAGTTTCAACATAGCAGATGCTGAGGGTACAGTGCAGGGATTTGCATGTGCAGATCATACATTCAGCAACAGAATTACACTCCAAGCCCTTCAAAAGACACATCTTAAATACTATCGATAATACTCCAAGTAAGTAGTTAAAAAATATCGCACAACAATGTCTGGCTTGTCACAGAGTACAGCCACCGATAAATAGGATCATCAGGAAAACGTTTGTGAATGAATAAGACGCTCCCTCTTCCAGCATTGACCCACCCTACAGATGAAGCTCAGGTAGCCTGAGGCCCATTGGGAGGAATGCACCAGCTTTTCCAGCTCTCTCTGAGGTACCCCTGTTTAAGCCCTGCCACTCAGAGAGGCTCCTGGGAACCTCACTCTTGCTTGGTTATTTTTGGAAACTGTTAATGATTTTGTTTGCCTTTCCAATGACCTCAAAAGTTCCACTGGCTCAGACCCCTCCCCCTACCATCCATACCCAACTGCCCTGCTTCCTTCTTCCCAGAACAGGCCACAGTCAAGGAGGCCAAGAACCTGAGAACCCTCCCCATGCCCCTGACTGCTCCCTGGCATGTGAATGATGTCTTCCCAAACAGGGACAAAAGGCATGTGTCCAGTGGCACCCTCCACCCTCCCCGTCTCAGTTCACTTAGGCCTGGCCTGGCCACTGGAGGTGAGAGTGATAGTCTTCCTGGCAGCTGTAGGCACTGTCATGGCTGGGGGTGCTGTAGAGATACAAAATGGGCATAGGTAGAGATAAATAGCAGGGATGAGGCAGCGAAGGGACCTGAATTCCCCCAGCCTCAGGGGTTGAGGCCCTGTGCATGGGCAGAGCAGCTGACTGAGAGCGCGCCAGTAGCCCTCCCTTGTCTTTCAGAGAACATGGACATAGAGTTTTATTGCCCAAAGCCACTTTCCCTCTTGATTTCCAAACCCATGTGCATTTATAAAGGAAATTTAATCGGGTTGTTTTTAATTCTCTCACACTTAACTCATCAAAATGCTATTTGGTGAGAGCAAGACCAGACCAAGGGTGCCTCCAGAGGCCTCCACTTACAGGGGTTGCATGGCCAAGCACAGCCAACCTCTCTTGGAGGATACTAAGGGCCTAGGGTGGCACTCCATAAGAGTCACCTCGCCCTGCTTTGTTTCCTACAAAGAATCAGGGATCTCAGAATGTGGACCCTGTATCTCGCCCAGCTCCAGTTGTTGAGGGGACTGAGGACACAGGATGGACATGAGAGACTGAACAGCGTACCTGATGCCTTCCCCACATACCAAGTGTGCCCCCTTGACACAATAGATGTCATAAAGGTGCATGGAGTCCAGGCTGGGATGCCAGCAGCATGTAAACATAGCACTCCCGCATTTAGTGCGAGCTCTGCTGAGACTGATCAATAGTCTGCTGGGAGAAGGCCCAGGAGAGGAAGCAGAACGCATATTTGCATACTCTGGGGGCAGGGTGACCAGGGAGACACCAGCACACCTCACCCCAAAGTAGCTGCAAAGCTGCTGGAAATGGAGCACAAAAGCCTTTGCAAGTTGTGGGCAGGGAAGCCAGGGCTGACAGGCTGCTGAGCTCCTTCCTCATGGTGTGGAGTTGGGGAGGAGGAGCAGCTGGCTCCTTGTCTCTTGCCAAGTTGGTCAACACCTGCCTTTAGAAAGCAGTCTTCAATGCTCAAACATTCCCTCTGCCCTTTGCTAGGCTGTTCTTCCTTGGCAAAGAAGAGGTAGGAAGGCCCTGAATGAGAACCTTACATACTCTGACCCAAAGTGGCCAACTGTACTCAGGGCTGGAGGCTTCTGGGAGACTTAGACCAACAAGCCACATCATGACCAACCAGCATTACTATGACTTTTTCCATTCTCCAGCCTGGCTCTGCTTCCTAACCCACTACCCAGTGACTTTGCCTGACTTTGGAGGTTGGGTTAGGGATGTCCTTGGGGCAATGGTTGGTGGTGGTATCTGGGAGATACAGACTGATGGGTGCAGATGTGCATGGACTTTCCAACCCAGCTCAGGAGTCTCTATGACATATGTACAGAAGGAGCATCCATCCCAAGCCCCCGTCTCACCATGTTGTCTGTTTATTCCTCTGTCATTGTCTGACAAGCATGCACTGATCCCCCTAATTGGACCTTGCTTGTGGAAGGCCTGGGAGTCTGAGTTAGCTCTGGTCCTGCCGATAGGATAGAGATCTCAATCGGCGGATGATACCAAGGGAGAAAAGTACTCACATCAGCCAAGAATGGCTTGATGATGAGAAAAGCATGGAGTTTGGGAGGCCATTACCACAACAAATCATCTTGGGCACAGCAACCGGACCAAGCTGGAGGTGATCTAATTCCGATGGGGGTACTAACCATCAGAGACACTGGTTCCTTAGAAATTCAGATTGAAAAGAAAATGGCCAATCCTGTTGTTCTGCTGGCTTGCTCCTGGGCTAATCACTCTCTTGCTTTCTCTGAATCATGACAGACCATTCAGGAGGGGAAAACCAGCCTGCATGATGATCTGGTAACTTACCTGTGCCTAAAGGCACCAGAGGCAAAGGAGTCTAGTGGTGACCCCAAAGGCTGCCACCCCTACCCCCAGGACCAGTTGTTTCACATAAGCTGTAAGTACATTGCCATGCTTCGGTGTGCATTCAGAGTCTACGTGCACATCTGATGACAATTCCCTGACAAACAGGCTCCAAGTAAAGGTCCAGACTCCAGTAGATAGTGCCCAGGTAACCATCAGGCCCTGGGAGACAGCAGACTCCAGGTGGACAGCAGGTCCCAGGTGGCTATGAAGTCCAAGTGTACATTCAGGCCCAGGTGAATGCTTATGTAACAGGTGGACACCAAATCCCAGGTAGCATGAAACCTCAAATGAACCCAGTAACACTTCTCATCTGACAAATATCCCGCCCTCCTTTAAGAAGCTCATCTCAGCCATCACCCAGCTGTCTGGTCCTATGTCTAGCCTACCAAGAGAGCATGTGGGAAGCCCTGGCTGGGCTCTGGGATCCAAGTTCTGTCTGCAGCCACCATGCACTGAGCAGCAGGGCAGGAGGTACCCAAGGAGCCTCAGTCAATGGGCTTTTCATTTCATCTGATTTCACCTCTGCTATGGCCCTGCTCCCTCTCCCCAGCAGAATTACTCTTATCTGCAAGTGATTTAAACTCTAAGGTTTACCGAAGATTTAAAGACTGTGAACACAGTTGGAATGTTTTAGACCAACAGTGTAAGTTGCATTTTAAGAAAATAATTAACTCCCGGGGGAGGTGTGGGTTTTGGAGCCATGACAGACCCTCGAGGCTGCCTTCCCTATATGGAATTTCCAAATAATAAAATATCTTTGATTCCCTGCTGATGTCAGACGAGAACCTGTGAGTGTTCGAGCAAACTGTCATTTTTTAAAAGCGGGCCCATTAGTGTCTTAAAGATGCAGAACCCAGTCTGCAGAGGGCAAAGGGGTTGTTCAAAGTGCCGGGGGGTGGGGTGGGGTGTGCTGCTATAGCCTCATGGATTCCTTGTTTCTTGCTCCTTCTAACTTCCCATTGCCCAGACAGACCACATGGTACCTTCATTCCAGGGCCTCAGAGGTTGAGTCCTCACCTACCAGGACGTGCAACACCTACCCTTATGCACAACAGCAATGCCCATCCCCCAGTCCCAGGACAGGGCACAAACCCACCCAGGTAAGTAGCCTGGCACACAAGTGTCCACATAACTGCTGAATCCTAACCATAAAGAGTATTATCAGGATCTCAGGGGACTGGACATTAGCTATAGGCCCTTGAGGGCAATGGGGAGTTTTGTATCCAGCCAATACTGGTTCTTGCCTGGTGCTGAGTCAGGTGCCGAGCTGTGTTACTTGTCCCGAAATGCCCTAAAGTGGGGGGTTTCTTCCCACATATGGGAAAGGGGGAGGGTAGCTCAGCAGGTTAAAGAACTTTTTAGGACTGATGACCTTGATCTGGCTCATAGTGTGACTTCTCCTCCCTTCCCACAGAACAGCAGATCAGCAGCTGAGGAGCCAAAGCAGGCAATGCTGAAGTTACTCACATGGCTCCAGGGACAGAGCAGGTGGAGTGGGAACCCCTGTGGTCTTCCTTGACATGGACAGCATCTGGAAGTAGATACCACTTTTATTGATGGCATCTGGTAATGACTTTCATCCCACCTACGCAGCCATTTCTGGGGTCATCATCCCTGGAATGTGTCTAACATTTTCATTCCATCAAACTGGCTCCAGACTGTGCCTAACAGAAACCCCCATATGTGTACTCACCTGGGATAGTATAGTATCTCTTTCTGTCATTATCTTATAACCTTGAACCATACTAGTGCCCTCTTTTCTAGCCTCTTTGCCTACCTCCAAAGACAGGGCACCACAGAGCCTTGGAAAGCCTATTCCTTCCAGGTACATCCTGCAGCTTTCCCAGCATGGGAAGATTGGCCGACAGTTGCTGACCACTTTTTGGAGCCTCAGGTGCCCCCTAGAAGAAGAATGCCTGTCTCCAACTACTTCCTGAGCCTCTCCCTTCCTCATACTTCCCTCCGTTCCCAAAGCTCCTGGACTGGCTGGAATACAGGTCAGTTCCCCACTGTCCTTTGGAGAAGGCACATGCCCTGGTCATAGGCTTCCATCTTCTAACTCCTGTCTCCAGAATCCTAAGTACCATTTGGACAGCTGCTTTCAGCTCCATCCCTGACTGCTAAGATGTTCTCAGAACTTTCTTCTGCTGCAAAGACTGGCTTGGGGAAGGTGGCCCAGAGCAAACTTTTGTCCTCTGCCAGAAAGGAGTACTAGAGAGCTCACCACAAACCCCACTCCAGGAAAGCAGCTTCTATGAAGGGGAGATTAACACCCTTTCTCCCAACCTGCACCTCACTCTGGCCACAGCTGCTGGCCTCTGCCTGTAAGGAAGGATAGAGACAAACATGGCTGGCTGTCCAGTTTTCTAACACCTTTCTACAAATCTTGGCCTCTCAGGAATAATTCTTTCTGGTAATTTACTTGCAAAACATTTGGCCATTAACACCCAGCCAAGAGTGGATGTCAGGTCACAGACTATTAAAAATATCCACCTGGGCCCTCAGGCAGCCTGTTTAACCACTGCCCTGGGAGAGAGTCCATCCAAAGGACCCATGTGCCTGCCAAACAAGCTGTATGAGAGCAAGAGGACACCTGCCCAAGCCTCTCCTGGCCATTCTGCATCTTCTGCCATCATCACATGGGAATTCCTAACCCCAAGCCTGAGAGGTTATCTGAGCAGTGAGGGGTGTAGAATCCTCTGGCTTGGAGTGGTTCCTGGGATAAATGGGGTATCCAAGCTTTGCCCAGGTTCTACTAATAACACCACCATAGATACAGAACTTCAACAGAGGTCTAGTGTCCCCCAGGACCCGGGTCCTGACCATCACTGCTACAGACTCATATCTTCTGGGCAGGGGATTCTTTCTTCCCCCAGTACCCATGGGGATGCCATGAGGTGTCTTCTGCTGTTCTGAAGTGAAGTTTGACCTCCTGGAAGGACGGTGGTTTCTGTCAGTCAGTTCTCACTGGCCCTTTTCTTACCAGTAGCATCTACATAGCAGAAAAGCTTTACAGCAGTCCACAACTGCTTTGCCTGGTAGACAGAGCAGGTAAGGAAACTGAGACATTGAAGACAAGCAGTCAGGACCTCATAGGGGAGCAGGATGTGAGCCATGCCCTGGCTTTCCACTTCCAGACGTGGTCACCGTGGTCAGACCTACAACACTAGCCTCCTTCTTCCAAAATTTCTTCCAATGGCCCTTGGAAGTGGGAAGGGGGAACCCTCATTAACCTCTGGTGAGGAGGATTTTTGCTTCTGCTCCAGTGGGTAATCACGCTCTGAGGACTTATATGTGGTGATGGGAACCCAGGGGCCTAAAAGTCCAGCCCTACCCACCCAGCCAGAGCGCCAGTCAGGCTCCAAAAGAGAGCCAGAGAGAAATGGAACTCCTCCCGCTAGGCACACCTGTGTCCTGTCCCAGCAACAGTCTTGGGTGAGGGTGATGAGCAAACCTGGCCCAGCTGAGCCTATGTGGTCTGAACAGACAGATGAGAAGATGCTAACAGTGCCGTTTGGGCAGAGCTGGTGGGAAGACGGGGAAGAAGGGAACAAAATATTTGGGAGGTTCTCAAATTTAGTTTTGTCCCTTAGGCATCCCATGTAAACTTTGCACCCTACCCCTAAGTGTTGGAGTATAATGTTCTCTCTGGTCTTGAGGCTGTACCCAGGAGAAGGTGGGGGAAAGCCCTCCCGAGCCCCTGTGCAGAGGACTGGACTTTTGGTGGCCACTCTCCCAGCTCTCCTCCTCAGGCTCACAGCAGGCAGCTGACATCCTCTAAAGCTCAGTCATCAATGTTGGGGTGAGGGCCAGATGCCATAGGGTCCATGTCAGCCCCAGTGTCACTCTGCCACTTCCAAACAGAACCACAAGCCCTCACAGCCAACATGGCCTGAGGCTGCCTACAGTGTAAAGATGTATTCAGCTCCTCCCAAGAAGATGTGCAGGACTCTAGGGAGTTTACCCCATCCTATTTGAGACCAGTGTCCCTACTCACAAAAAAGTGTGTTCTGTCTATTGAAATGCCTATTGCCATGAAGCCTATTTCCCACCCATGAGGCTGGGACTAAGGCAAAAACCCTTCAGTGTCAAATTCTTGGAGTTTCAAGAGCAAGAACCCCATCCCACCCTATGCTTGGAAGAACCAGGCTAGTTACAACTCTGAAGTAATGCTCCAAGGTTTAAAGCCCTATCCTATCACACACACACACACACACACACACACACACACACACACACACACACACACATGTATGGTTCACCTTACAGCAGCAGGAATGGCCTGTCTTGGCATCCACCCCACCCAGACCTCATCTTCTGAGGGAACCACCAGAAACCTGACAGGTCAGGGTGGCTAGCAAGGGATGACCTCTGCCTTAGAGGTTGAATGGAGCCATAGGGATCAGACCTTGAAATAAAAAAAAAACAAAATCCCTCCAAAGGCCACTGGGCAATGCTCCAAGAGGAAAAATGATGCTTGGAAATAATGCTAGTTCCAACCAAAGTCCCCAAGCCCTTCTAGACCCCCTGCCCCCAGCCCAGAAGCCTGACAACAGCAAGTCTTCCCAACTTTTGAACCACCTGCTGTTGGACAGCTTAGGTTTCAGAGACCAAGGAGTTTTCCAAGCCACAGGCTCTGACTCTTGCCCATCAGTCAGATTCTGAACATTCAGATGAATTACTGTCCTCTATAGCCAATGGCCAATTTTCCATGTGGGAGTTCTGGGCTGCACCTTGAAGCAACTGCACTTGACCCACAAGACTTTTCTGAGAGGTTGATAAGCCACAAAGAAAGGATGGTCCCGGGTGTAGGTCCAAATGCCTAGCTGGCATTCAGTGAGCCTCAGTGGGGACCTGTTGACCAGCTCTCAAGACCATACACACACATGAACTGAAGTTCAACATAACTAGCATGAGCCTGGCTCCAGTCCAGGGGAGCAAAGCAGAGGACAGACCCGGCAAGACTGGCCCCAGGTCTCAGCCTCCAGGAAAGACCTTTTCCACACCCCCACAGCCCTCCTATCCCTCCCTATGAGCCCCCACTCTCCAGGCCAAAGAAGTTTATAACGAACTGTGCGGCGCACCAGAGAAAACGCCCCTATCATTAAGGGATTTAACGACAGTGTTGGCCGATATTGGGGATTTGTTCTGTCTCTCATTACACGTTTTAACAAGCACATTTCTTCACCACGCAGCCCCGCATCCTGGGCCGCCTGCCCCTCTGTGTGTGTTACTTTCATTAGAAGGCGTTTTTATGAAGCCACCGATCACAGATGCGCATACAACACACAACTGCTGGCCCGGTGTCCTGAGTTGGGTGGCCAGTAGCATGCTTTCGGCATACCTGTGGTGATGTCTGCATCCTCAGGCTGGGAGAGGGCCCCTCTCTTTTTATACTTGCCCCAATCAAAGCACTTAATGAAGGGAGGCTGAGAATCAGGGACATATATTTTTAAAAAGTCAGGAAATCTCTAGGTCATGCCTCCAGCTGCTTCTTGCTTCTCTTGAGGTCTTAGTCCTCTGTGTGTGAGGCCAAGAAGGTATCCTAGCTGACAAGTGGCTTTCAGCTTATTTTAGCAACAACTATATTTTCCCACAAACCACTAAATGGTATAAAAACAAAACCAAAAGGCAAAAATAAAGCTGATTCTATACATGTAAAACCAGGCACCCGATCCCACCCACTCCACTACAGGAGGCCCTGAGAGCATCCAGAATTCCTGGGAGTCTGCAAATGGTTGGGGTGTGGGTGTCTCTCTTCTAGGTCTACAGTTAGAATCCCCATTGGCACTGAAAATATGACAGCCCCGAGGCAGGCTTGGGCTCCAGGCTTCCCAGCAGGAAGAATATGTGCCTTTTCTCCATCCCTCTGGGCTTTGGTATGTGCTTGGTTTTGCAGCCAGGTGAATTTGAGTTTTGTAAGTGGTGAGTGTTGGCCTCCTAGGGCAGTTAAAGGTAAGTACACCTTGGACTGAGGGGCATCTCTTGCAAGATACTTCTGGACCAATATGAGTACAGGGCTAATGAAGCAATGAAGGAATATCTACCTCAGGTCCTGAAGCCCCTCATCTATAGCCAGTGCTATCCTTCTGTCTTTCCACATTCAACTGACCCCCAGTGATACATCCATATGAGGTCTTAAGATGGAGAACTCCTGATTCTGCAGAATCTTATGGAATCTTTCTGATTTTGAGCACAACAGCTGGTCTGAAGATGTGTTTGGACAGTTTTGGCCTCTTGACCAGCTCATAGAAACTTAAAGAAGTGAGTGAGAAGAGATGAGACATGGGATGTGTGTAAAGTGAACAGTAGAGGAAAGGGGACACAGACTTCCTGGGGAAATAGATATGCAGAAACCTAGTTTTGCCAGGGGTCACCTGGTTCCTCCCAGACAAAAAGCCACAGTGAAACACAGGAGAAAGCAATATGGGTTCAGGGAGTTATCACTGGTCCAGCTGAGATGATGAGCTGGTAGATAGAGGTTCAGGGAGGTATCACTGGCCCAGCTGAGATGGTGAGCTAGTAAATAGCAAACCCTGTGGATCCTGCTCTGCCGCCCACTTAGCCACCCGGCCTGTGACTGTGGCCACAATGCCTTGCTTTCATTATGCTCCTTAAAACGGCCTTGTGTGTCTGGAGAACAGGAAGTGGCCCAAGTCCCCCGTGTAAAAGCCATCTGAAGCCCTGGACCAGGTATGTTCTCAATCAGGAAGCAGGCAGTAAATAAACATTTACGTCCCATGGCCGCGCACCGCCTGCCCCCGGGCTGCAGAGGAACATGGAGAGCGGAAATTTGCTTAGTCCTATAAAAGCACAGGCCGTATATCAATAAATGATTAAAAATGGAAACGGAGCCGGCTAATGGATGGTATTGATTTTAATAAGCGTTAAGTACATGGGGTTTAAAGATAAGAACCGCCTGCCCATCTCTCCACGCTTCAGAAAGTGACTCATGCAAAGAAGAAAACAGCCTCTTTTCTAAGTTAAAACTCCCTCCTGTCCAATGGGATGGTTTCCAAGCCAGAGTCTACCTGAGTGTCAGTGTGGCACAGAAGTGTACATTTACATGTTGCCCTCAGAGTGGACGGCATGCAAGCCCACAGCAGCCCACATAATCCTGAAGTCCATTTTACCTCTTTGCCACCAGCTTGGCTAGGCCCCTGCAGGCCACAGGGTGCACTAAGTGTCTGTTCACTCACCAAAGGATGGTATGGACATGCCTGGTACCAAAGATGACCCACCCTGCGTCATTTCATTTTGTCAAAAAATTGTCTAGATGCCCTAGGATCCAGGCCACCTCTTAGGACATACCCATGCTCATTTAAACTTTTATTCTGAATTTAAAAGTGGCATGGGTCCTCAGGAGGTAGAGAATGTGGAGCTGGGTTTTTCACTGAGAGTCATGTGATCTGGATGAGTTCAGACGGGAGGAAGCTAAAGTTGATGATCTCCTGCTTCAAACCATTATATAGTACCCTTAACCCCCAGCAAATGATGGTTCCTCACAGATGCTCACTACCTGTAGGTGCTAGCTGGACAAAAGGGTTGGCCTCTGGGAGATAGATGGGTAATTGTGGTCTATCTTGATTTACAGTCAGAGAGGGATAAAGTGGGGTCCAACTTGATAGCCATCATCTGAAGTTCTGGTTGGGAATAGCCCCTGGGACACCCTTCTGGCACAGGGATATGACCATCACTTGTTTCTAACCTCCTGCTGAGGAGAAACACTTTCTCAGTCTGCTAACCCCTCACTGCCAAGATCCAAAGTATCCTGGCCTTGAGGAGTGGAGCCTCAGAGCTCCAAATCTACCTGTCTCATCAGGTGTTCCAAAACAGTGGATCCTCACATTGAGAATGTTTCCAAACCAGAGGGGTAGTGGCTGCTCTGAACACAGTGACTATTGTCTACCTATCCACTGGGCTCTTAACCAAGTGAGGACCTAATATCACTGGCAGAGGTTGGAGTCCTCTCAGGCAGATCCAGCTGGAAGGCACCTCCCCCCAGAGTCCCATCCCTGGCTGGGAAAGACTGTACCAGCTACATTCTAGCTGTGACCGACAGCCGTTTGGAATTTTTTAATACATTATTTTGTCTAGCCAGCATTCCAGGCCGACCTCCTTAGTCTCCGAATTTCTTATAAATCATCTGTGAGAGTGGGAAACCAAATCCCCCCTAAGTCTCAGTGCTGAGGCAGTCAGAGACCTCATAAGGGACATCTCATTCTCATAGCCAGCAATGGAAGACCCTCATCAGCTTTTCAAGGGTGAGCTGCCAGGGCTTGCAGGTAGAAGCTGTGAGGTTCAGGACCAGACGTGAGTTGAGGTGGCTGGGACAAAGCACCTAGAGGCAGATTGTCTTAGAAGATGAAGATGTGAACTGGGGAGGTGGCTGAGTGGCTAAAGCATGTACTACTGTGTAAGCATGGGGACCCAAGTTTGGATCCCAAGAAATCCATGTAAGGGTCAACTGGGCCTAGGAATCCCCAGAAGCAAGCTGGCTAGCAAGACTATGCCAATGAACTCTGGATTTGATTGAGAGATTCTGCCTCAATAAATATGATTAAAGGCAATTAAAGATGACTCAGACATTAATGTTCAGCCTCCACACTCAGGTGCATACACACATACACATGCACACACACACACACACACACACACACACACACACAATCACACACATACACACATATACACCACATATAAGGACTTGGGTGTAGCTAGTTTGTAGTAAATGGAATGATCAGTTATAAAGCACCTCTAGTGGGCTAAGCCAGTTCTGCCCCCTGCCTCCCAGTGTGAAGTTCTGTCTCAACGATGAGCCGCTGCATCCTGCATCCTGGGAAAGCAGCAATTGCATGCAGGGTGGCCATGCCCAGGGAAGAGGAGGCTGACTTGAGCTGAGGAGTTGTTTCCCAGGGGTCACAGCATAAGTTACTGAAAAGCTGGTCTCTTAGAACAACAGAACCTCATTCTCCACAGTCGAGACTGGAAGTACAGCATCACAGTACTGATGAGCCTTTCTCTTCATCCAGCTTCTGGGGCTTCCTGACAACACTTGGCATGTGGATGCATTTGCCTTTCAGCCCTGTTCTGTGTGTGTCTCCTTTGAAACTCTAAAGTCACTTTATTTGGATTCTCGTCACTGGTTTTGATATGTATCTGAATCTAGCATGCCTCATTTTAACTAATTATATCTGCAGCAGCCTTAATTCCAGATAAGATTGCAATGTACATGAACTTTTAGGGATGATACTCAAGTATGAGGAACAAAGTTCCCTGGGGACCAGGTCCCTCACTCGGCCCCAGAGGCTGTGGCTCCACCCTGCTCTGGAGCTTCAGACACAGGAATGGTGGTAACTGTCATGAACAAGAGGCTCGGCTCTGCCTGGCCCTAGCATTGCCATGGCCTTTCACACTGCTTTGTCCTTCTCTGCCCCAGTTTAGGGGTCACCTTAGTCCAGTCTCTGTGTGACATCGTCCTTCAGCAGGTGATACCTTGGGGATACCTCCTCCCACCTCTACTGCCAGGAAACCTCTGGTTCCTTCTTCTTTTCCTTCTCCTCCTCCTCCTCCCCCTCTTCCTCCTCCTCTTCTTCTTCTTCCTCCTCCTTCTTCCCTCTTTTCTGAATTTGCTGGGAATTATTTTGAGTGTGTATATATGTGCTTATGTGTGTGTGCAAATGCACACGGGGGTACACATACATGTGGGGTTGGAAGCTTGATTGATGATAGTATCATACTAGTCACTTCCTGCTTTATAAATTGAGGCAGACCTCTCAGTGAATCCAAAGCTGGCTGGTTTGACTGGTCAAGCTACCCTAATTTACTCCAGGGACTTTCTCTCTCTACCTCCCATGGGTTTGGATTATAGCCTACCTGACTTTTATGTGGATTCTGGGAAACTGAATGTCAATCCTCACCTTTATGTGACAAGTACTTTACACACTGAACTACCTCAACAGTCCCCTTCTGTCCATCTGTGAAGATAGGTAGGTTATGTATACATGGTCCACAAAATAGAAATTCATGTTTGTCCTCCAGTGTGTCTCTGAGCCATCCAGCATGGAGTGTGGCAAATGGACCCTTGAGGAACATTCACTAAATAAATATGTGGGATCGAGCATGACTGTATGAATGGCTGGAGTGAGCAGGTGGGTGGGTGAGTGTAGACTGAAGGGTAAGTGGGTGGAACAGTGAATGAATGGGTAAATGATGAGTAGATGGCTAGAGGGTGTGAAGGAATGATGGAAGAGCAGAGTGAGTGGATAGATGGTGTGCAGATGAAAGCATAAGGGGTGATTGTGGCTTGATAAATTAAAAACGTTTGATAGACAAATAAACCGGCAAGAAGATGGATGAGTAGCTAGATGGTGTGTTAAATAATTAATTAATGGGGAAGAGGATGGGGTAGGCAGATTGATGGTTATATATCAGGTAGATGGGTAAATGGTATATATGTGAGTGGTAGGCAGGTGGGTAGTGAATAAATGGGTAGGTGATGCCTAAATAGATGGTTTGTGGGTGGACGACTGGATAAGAGAATGGAAGAGTGGATACAGAGGTAGTGGTAGATAGATGGATGGATGATGAGTAGATGGTAACAGACAAGTGAGTGGTGGGTAGATGCTTAGATGGTAGGTGGATGGATAATGGTGGTAGATGGATTGATGGGTGGTAAGTAGATATATGATGGATGAGTGAGTAGATGATGAGTAGATGGGTTGAATGGATGGGTGGATAACTGCCTTAGTGCCTCCCCTTCATGCTCAGCACATATGCAGGGGGCAACATGCAGGCAGGAAGGAGGACAGCGGGAAAAGTCAAGGGTACAAAGAAGGTCCTTCCCCCAGATGTTTACAGGGAAATGTTTTTGCTTCCTTTGCTGGGAAGACAACCACTTAGGGCTTTGCACAGCCTAGGTGCCTGCTGTGGGGGCAAGTTGTAACCAGATGAGGGAACACCATGCTTTGACTCAAGACTTCCTCTTCATGGTGGCTTGATGAATAGGTAGGAGAATGGGTGGGTGGATGGGTAGATAGTGGGTACACTTCTACTAGAAAGTCTCAGAGGATGGACCAGGAATTCTCAACTGCACTGTCACACATGAAAGTGGTCAGGGATGACAAGGAACGAGTTGGTGAGACCTGAATTTCACATAAAATTTGCATGGGATGAAATTTTTCTTTGGTTTTCTTTTTTTTGTAGATTTAAAACTGCAAAAGCCACTCTTGACTTGTGGCTGTTTATAACAGTAGTGGACTAGATTGGGTCTACAGAATATAACTTGCTGACCCCATCCTGAAGTAGTAGTGGTTTCTTTCCCTAACATTTTAGGACACAGTGACTATGTGTGTTCGTTATAGGAGGGATCTGATGCTGGCATAGTCTTTCCTATCCTCCAAATATCCTAGATGAGATAAAAATAATCCTTGTAGCAAAGATAGGTTCTCCATTCAACCTATAGTCTTCACACTCAATCAGGTTGGAGGAAATACCTGCCCTAGTTGGTTCATCAGAATAACTCTACCTAAGGCCAGAGGTGGACTTATTGCACACCAGCAATGTTTATCCTAAGGCCTTGGCTTGCAGGACAGTGGTGAGTCTTGCTAAGGTGTTTTCTCAGTAGGTAGGAGAACTCTGGTCATGTCATGTCACCAGCATCCCCTTTGGCCAGAGAAGTCACAGGGATCAAGCCTAAGTGCACAGCATGGAAGCTGCCTTACCCCACAGCAATGGGAAACAATGAGTATCTGCTGAGCAACGGAGCAAATGATCACATATGTTCTCATTAGCTTCTCTAAGTGACTATTAATTCCACTAATAGCCCGTCTGCTCCGCGAGGATGGGTGCTGTGTGTGTTGCTCACCTTTAGAAAGCTCTGAGCAAATATTTGCTTGACCAGCTAGTGACACCCTGTGTCTGGTTCCTGTTTGCACACCATTATTACCACCACCCCACCTCGCCAACCCAGCACCATCACTTCTCAGCAGCTGTGCCAAGGAGGGAGCAGGGATGTCTGGATCAGGGACTTTTCTGTTTGGTCTTCTAGAAAAGGCACCACTGGCCAGCTCAGGCTGACCATGGTGAAGCACCGTAGGGTGGGGGATCTGCCTGCACATAGTGAGTACTCACAGTCCTGGAGGCTGGGAGTCCACAGGCAAGAAAGTCATGGTAGGGATGGCTCCTCATGAGATCTCTTTCTTTAGATGGTAGATTCTGTCTTTTTCCATAGTCCTTAAATACTGTTATTTTTTCTCTACATAGTCACAAATATGACTAGTCTCAGTCTCACTTAATGGCATGTTTTAACAAAAGTAATCCTGTAAAGACTCATCTCCAAGTATAGCCACATCCCAGGGTCTTATGGCTCAGAACATCAGCAGGTAGGAGAGGAATGTAATTCAGCCCATTACACAGAGATTGCTAAAAGGTGACCTCTGACCCTGAAATGAATATTGGGAATCTCAGGACCACTTGACCTATCATTGCTAATGGAGTTATAGACCAGGCAGATCTCCAGATGGCCACCACATGGCCCAGAAGAGAGAGGTCACGTGTCTAATCCAAGACCAGGATCCATCAGCTATGTGATAGATACATCACACCTCTTACGTGCAGGTTGTCACCCCACATAGGATTTTCCATTTCTTGGCCAACAGTGACTGGAAGAAATGGAAACTTGTGATTGAAGTATGCAAACCTGACCTTCCTGGATGAAAGCGCTCTTGACAGCAGCTTAACATCAAATGGCCCTGAGGATCGAGGGAAACAGAAGTGCCACACAGAGGCTCCTCTAGAGGCAGTCTTTCCTCCAGGGAGGAAGGACCAGGGATGAGATGCTTACAAATCATCCATGGCCACAAGACTTCAGTCCCAAGAAATCAAATGGCAATGGCCTTCCAGATTGCTGCATCTGCACGATGATGAGGCCTTGTTTTAGCATGTGTGAGATGAAGTCTTCTGTTTGGGAGCACTTTAGAAGTCATGCGTCTCCAAATAGGATTCTCTACAGGAGGGCTTGTAGCAAGCCCCAGACATCTACCAGAAGGGAGGTGAGAGGAGGCCTCAGTCCCTCAAGGTTTCCCTCTCCTGCCTTTACATTCTCTCCTTTCTCTGAATTTATCATAAAATCTGGGTATTCAGTGTATATCTTGGGGCCTGGGCAGCCAGACAACAATGACCCTGACCAGAAGGCACCCCAGGAGGTGATAGTGATGGAGGCAGATGCCTGGCTGTTTCTAGGCTCTGTTCAGCCTGTCTACTTCTGTTCTGGGAGTGACATTTAAGTTGATAATCCTTGCCAATACCCAGGTCCAGTAACCTTCACAGAAAGTCACCAGACCAAAGCCATGACTAGCCCATACCACACCAACTGAGGAAGACTAGGGGCAGAGGATGAAATAGGGCCCTGGATATAGGTTCTTTCCAGGCTTTTCACAGTTTCTACTAGCTGGCACAGGCTGGAGATGCTGCTGCATGGGAGATACTTTGGTTGGTGAGTGTCTGCAAGAATGGGAAGTGGCTTTTGTTTTATGAGGCCATGATTTTTGCCTTGCCACTGTGGCAATGCAAGAGGTAGATATTCCTTTCTCCCCTGCTCCTGATACAGCTGCTGACCCACAAGTAATGGCTGTCACTGATGCCACCAGCTCTGCCTCAGATCACATGGTTCCCAAGCACAGGTGTGAAGAATGCCAGCATGGTTCATAGTCTACCTTCTCCCGAATGAAAGACACATACACAAAGACAGAGAGCTGACCAAGAACAATCACAAAGTGAGGTCATGGAACTCCCAAATGCTAGCTTTGACTTCAGTGCAATTGCCTCAGTAGGGATAGCCTTGGTTTCTGTTCAGTTGCTCCACATGGGCTAGCCTTGACCTCAGTACAATTGGTCCAGAAGGACCAGTAGTGGAGCCTCAGACATCTCCTAAAGCTAGTCAATCTTTATACCATCTTCAGAGATGGCTGGTAGATGGTATAGGAAAAATTCCTTGGGATGTCTATAGGAAATTTTGGTATTCAAATGATGCTGAGTTCACAAAGCACATTGCAGAAAGAGATTTCCTCGTCTGTTTCCTGGAGGTGTTGGTGTGAGCTTGTAACAATTTCATAACCTTTGGTGGATCTGAGCCGAACTAAGGTTTTCTATACAAGATATTCATCTCAGAGCTGCTGCCTGTAGCCATTTCACTCACTTTTTATTTTATCTATTTTTCTCATTATTTTATTTCTTTTACAGCTATTAGTTTCAAAACTGGTTTTCTGAAATAACTGCATATATAATGGATTTTCAGATTGTCTTTCATTTAGTGAGTATACTACCTAAGTATAATGAATTTTATTGTTGTTAAAATTTAAGAACAAATTTTATTTGTTTTTTATTTTCAATGTGATTGCTTTAGCTTACATGCTATTCTCAAAATAGCTTTTTAAATTCTCAATCTTTCAGATCGCTTATTGTTTGTTTTCTTCAAATAATCATAGTTGCTTGTGATCACACTCTTCTTAGGATTTTATCCTCTGAACTGAAACTTACTTAATGTTTTTGCAGAATCTTAATTTCGTAAGTTCTGTGTATGTACAATTTTATTTAAAATTTTGTTTTATCTTTTTAAAAGAGATCTTATTTTTATTTGTGGACTTGTGTGTGTCTATGCATGGGTATGTACGCATTAGTGTAGTCAGAGCATCTGAATTTGGGGTCACCACAATGGTGAGCTACACTGTGTTCTGGGCACTGAATCTGGCTCCTCTGCAAGAGCAGTAGGTTCCTTAAGCTGGGAGTCACCTCTGTCAGCCCCAATGTTTTCCCATGTTAAGGTGCATTTGTGTCCATTAATTCAAGTTGCTGATTGTATTATTTAAATCTGCTACATCCTTAGAGTTTGTCTATTTGTTCTATTACTTGCAAAGAAATTTGTGTTAAAAAAAATCTTTCATTTTCTTGTTCACTAACCAGTCTTTTTCCTTTTTATTATGTTTAAACTTCTGTTTTATGTATTCCAAAACTGTTGCTGAGTACCTATGAGCCTAAAATCCATACATCCTCATGAAAACTCTTTTTTTATTGAAAATAGATTCTCCTCTTATACAGTATACCCCAACCACAGTCCCCCCCATTCCACTTATCCCAGTTCTTCTCCACCCCCTCCTTTCCTCTGGATTCACTTTCTCTCTCTTCAGAAAACAGCAGACTTCAAGAGACAACAACCAAACAGAAAAAGCAAAATACATAATATAAGGCAAAGGCCCTCACATTGAGACTGGACTAGGCAACCCAACGGGAGGAAAAGAGTCCCAAGAGCAGGCAAAAGGTCAAAGACACACCTGCTCCCACTGTTAGGAGACCCACAGAAAACACCAAGCTGGCAGTCACAATATATACACAGGGGAATGATTGCAGCTCTCTGCAGGTCCTGTGCTTACCACATCAATCTCTGTGAGCGCATGTGCACCCTGATTAATTGATTCAATGGGATATGATTGGAAATGGAGAGGGACCAGTTGGAAACCTCCAGTTTAGACTCTTTCTCCACATAATGTTCGGCTGTGGGTCTCTGAACCTGCTCCCATGTACTCCTGGAGGGAGCCTCTTTAGTGATAACTGGATAAAGCATCAATCTAGAAGTACAACAGAATATCATTAGGAAATGTTTCTTTTTCTTTTTTTAGACTAGTCATGATTGATTCTACCCTGGGTTTCTGGGCTATCCAGTCTCTCCTTCCTGGCCATCCAAGCAGTGTCAGGCATGGGCTCCCTCTTGTAGAGCAGACCTCAAGCAGAGTCAAACATTGTCTGGCCACTCCCACAAGTTCTGTGCCACCATTGCCCCATCACATGTTGCAAGCAGAACAGATTGTGGGTTAAGGGTTTTGTGAATGGGTTGGTGTCCAAGTTTCTCTTTTCATTGCCTGCAAAGTGCCTCCCCACACCAAAGAGATTAGAAGGTGGAGGTGTAGGCTCCATGCAGGCACCAGCTCTACCTCTCCATGTCAATGAGCTGTGGATGTTGTCCTCTGCAGTGGGGCCCACTGTCAGTTTTCAGAGAACGACCTTCTGTCCTAGCATCAGCCTGGGTTGATTGAGAATCTCCATGGGATCCCCTCACTCAACAACTGGGTACAAAAGATGGCTGATTCAGACTTCAGTATCCCCATTACTAAGAGTCCAAGAAGTTTCTGCTGTACTAGGTTTCCATACCACCCCACAGTTGCCCCCTATTCTAGCCATCTCTCCCTGCAACCTCCCTCCATCCCATCCCCCATCCCTTCCACTCCCACTCCTGTTCCCATCCACCTTCAAAATCTACTCTATTTCCCCTTCCCCTAGAGATCCATGTATTGTCCTCCCCAGAGCCCTCTTCCTTACCTGATCCCATTTACTTAACAGCGAATAACCATTTATAAGTCAATTCATACTATATTTGTCTTTCTGAATCTGAGTTACTTCACTCAAGATAATTTTTTTCTAATTTTATCTAGTTGCCCACAAATGTCATAATGTCATTTTTTAGCTGCTGAGTAATCCCCTATTATATAAATGTATCAAATTTTCTTTATCCATTCTTTGCTTAAGGAATGTCTAGGTTGTTTCCAGTTTCTGTCTATTATGAGTAAAGCTGCAATAAACAGTATTGAGCCAGTGTTCTTGTGGTGGTATAGAGTGTCCTTTGGGTATATGCCCAGAAATGGTGTAACTAAGACTTGAGAATAGATCATTTTCCAGTTTTCTGAGGAACCACCATATTGATTTCCATAGTAGCTGTACAAGTCTGCGCTCCTGCCAGCAATGGAGGAGTGTTCCCCTTGCTCCATATCCTCTGCATGAGCTGCCACTTGTGTTACTGATCTTAGCCATTCTGGCAGGTGGAAGATGGAATCTCAAAGTCGTTTGCTTGATTTGAATTTTCCTAATGGATAGGAATGTTGACCATTTAAGTGTTCCTCAGCCATTGGAGATTCCTTTATTGAGAATTATCTATTTAGATCTGTACCTCATTTTAATTAGATTTTTCTATCTAGTTTCTTTAGTTCTTTATGTATTTTTGCATATTAGTCCTCTGTCAGATGTGGAGCTGATAAAAAAAAATCTATTCCCATTCTGTAGGCTTTACTTTATCTGATTGACAGTGTCCTTTGCCTTCAGAAAATGTTCAGGTTCATAAGGCCCTACTTATTAACTGTTAATATTAGTGCCTGTGCTGACAGTGTTCTGTTCAGGAAGCTGTCTCCTGTACCAATGCATTCAATGATATTCTCCACTTCCTCTGATTTCAGGGCCAGTGTTTCTGGTTTTATGTTGAGGTCTTTGATCCATCTAGACTTGAGTTTTGTGTGGGGTAATAAGTATAGAAATACTTGCATTCTTTGATACGCTGACATCCAGTTTGACTTTTTGTTTATGAAAGGCACAAACCAAAATTAAAGTATATGTCATTTATAAAACCAACAGAGATTCAATGTAACTACAGGTATTTAGAGGGGTTGAAATAAGGCCAGGAATGGTTGTATTACAAAGCTGTGCTGTGGTGGCTACATAGATTAGATAAAGTCAACTTTGAGGTAAAAAGCATTATGAGAGAGAGGGGGGGAGAAGAGAGGGGGCTGACTAACAAAAGTTTTTTATGAAGATTTCTTAGGCTCATGAATCTGCATGATTAACATAGCCATCATATCAAAAGCAATCTACATATTCAATGCAATTTCCACTAAAATTTCAATGTAATTTTTTACAGACCTTGAAAAGACAATTCTCAAATCTATATGAAAAAAACAAACAGTATAGCTAAAAGCAATCCTGAACAATAAAAGAACTACTGGAGATGTCACTATTCCTGATTTTAAGTTATACAAAAAAGCAATATTAGTAAAAACCACATATTATAGGCATAAAAACAGATACATTGATCAATAAAATTGAATTGATGACACAGGCATAAATCTATACATCTATGGACACAAGGTTTTTGATAAAGAACCAGAAGTACACATTGGAAAGAAGTCAGCATTATTTGTTAAACTACATCAGTTACACATAGATTTCTGCTCACTTAGACATTATCCTAGAGATGATATCATCCAGCATTGCCTGGACCAAATATAACATCTCTCAGGAAGCCATGAAAATATTTAGGAATAATTTTATTCTACTACTTTAACTTAACTTAGATATTTTATGTTCTCATATATTATAGATTATAATAGTATATTCCTTAAGTCCATTATGAAATTTTGTTTAAATAATTAGTATTTATGTAAACTAGTCATCATGTTACCATCTGGAATGAAGAAATACCCTCCATTCCTGCTTGTATATTTGACCCTTGGGAGTCTCTTCCTTTCTAATGAAACTTGTGTTTATGCTCACAGCTGCTTGTTGCCTGGAAATAACTTTGTTTTACCTCTTTTTGAAATATACTTTTGTGGTCTTTTGGAGTCTCAGCTGAGGCTAGAGAGATAACTCAGCTATTAAAGGTCCACAACCCAAACTTGAAGAAATAAGAAATCTAAGATGAATTCTTGAGGTAGGCTCTTGTTATATAGTCCAGGTTTACTGTGGGCTTATGTTCTGGTACATTGTAAATATTTGTCCCTCCTACTGGTTAAATAAAATGTTGATTGGTCAAAAGGTAGACAGAAAGTGTTGGTGGAGCTACCGAACTAATAAAACTCCAGGAATAGTAAGAATCAGAGAGAGATTCCAGCAGACCCAGAGGAAATGAGACCAGGATGCTGCTCTGAGAAAAGGTACTAAGCCACATGTCTAAACAAGATAAGAATAATTGGTTGAGTTAAGATGAAAGAGATAGCAATATATCTGAGACAAAGGTAACCAGCATCAAATTAATGTAATATGTGATTATTTGGGGCAAAGCAGCAGCAGGGCTGTGAGAAGGAGTGAACCTTGAGGTTAAGCCGGAAAGGCCAGACCAGAAACTTCTTATTATACAGGTTGTCTTGAACTCAGGACCCTTCTGCCTTAGAACCTCAGTGCATGAGCCTGTCTTTTGCTTGCTGCTGTAAAGAAATTGCTTCATCATCCTCTGCTTTCTGTGTGTGGTGAATGTTAGGTCTAGTTGTGGCTCTAAAAGTAAAAGATCTTGTTTTCTGGTTGTTTAAATGTTTCTCTTGTTCTTTGATTGTCAAAAGTTGCTAAGGTGACTTGGGAGGGGTAGAGGTAGAAAGAGAAAAAGAGGTTAGAAATCTGGAGAAAGGACGTGTTTGTCCAGTGAACCAGGTAGGACAAGATCACTATCCATCTCTCTGTGTCCCCACAGACCTACGAGGGCACTGGAAGGCCTCTTGAATGAGATTACAAGTATTAGTGATCCAACCATTTTAGAATAATTTCAGAGATTACCAGTGTGAATGTTGCTTTTTTGATCTCTCCTGCGTCTCACTTGGCATCTGATTAGAAGAATTCACTTTATCCCTAATACTCCTCCGTATCCTTCACAGTTTAAATTCTAAAGCTCCGCCTAGATTTTTTTCTCATATACCTTCTTGCTCATTAAATTCTCTCTGCCTGTGTTCAAGACAGATACTAAGTTCTTAATTTTGATTATTGCAATTTTCAGTCCTTGATCATCCATTTGGATTTTTTCCTACGGCTTATTGTTCTCTATTGAAATTCCAACATATTAATTTTATCTCCCCACACATTTTAAAAACAAAGTTTGTGTCTAAAAAGTGCAACGTTTGAGTTTCTGTCTGTTTATAATGCTGTTGCTTTTAGATTTTGGTGATGCTATCTTATCCGTATGTCTTGTTATTTTTTGTTGAAAATCAGACATTATATACTTCACTAAAGTAACCAAAACCAAGAATTGTGCTAGCCTTCTCCAAAGAGGACTTTCATTTGTGTCTGGTGATCAAATGGGAACACTAAGGACTTGGGGACACCAGAACCATCTGTGTATGACCAAAGACTGGGTTAATGAGTTAGACATGGGTGTTGTCCAGTACTGGGGGGTACTTTCTCTGGGGGGCCATCTTCTGAGACCAGTTGCTCTAACCTTTCATTTCCTTGTTGATTTCTACCCAAATTGCTTTTGCCCACCTTTCCCAGTTGTCCTTAGTAGAAGTGTTGGTCTTCACTGTCTTTAACACACACCTTCTCATCTATAGCTCACTGAGACAGACATGAAGGCTGAGTTATCCAGGCCTTGACATGCAGAGAGGAGACTAGATGATAAAGAATGGAGACTCTGCTAGGTCTAGATAGCATTAGCCTTGCTGAGAACGACTAGTGTAGCCAGGAAGGCTGTAGCAGAGTGGGCTTGGGCTTACCAGGACTCCTGTGGTTAAAAAAAAAAAAAAAATAGTAAAGCAAGTTTCCTGTCTTGCTACATACCATACTCTGTCCTGCCACAGGTGATTTCTCAGGCACCAATAGATCCCTTCAAACCAAATATGTGAATGTCCCAGCTATGGGAGCGTCAGACACACTGGAAAAAAAGGGACAGGGAAACTGGCAGGTACATGAAGCAAAATGCCAAAAGGAGGCCAGAGGTTCAGGTCACTAAGTAAGAAGGGAGACAGGTAGAGGGACACAGGCAGAAAGGGCCAAGGAGCAGAGGGCAGAGGTCAAAAGCCCACATACACTTCAGGTGCTTGCACAGGACTGACTCCCCCACATTCAGGCCTCTGTGACACCCAACCTCACTGGCCAGGCACCCAGAATGGAATTTCTGCCAGCCTGAGCCTGGTCATAGCTTCCTGACCAGCCCAGCCATTTCCTGCTCAACCCTCCCCCCACACCTTTAGTGGTACAGGCTGTCACCTTGGACATTAGAGACCCAACCTTGCCTCCCAGGGCCAGTAATGACCTCCATATGGATCTGACATGGCCGCCATCTCTGCTGCACTGGCCCCCACTTCTCAGACTTTTGACATGTTTGACCACAGAGCACATTCCGGATGCTTAGGAAGGAGCAGCAAGGGTGGGAAGGGGCAGGAGAGAGAGCCATGGAAGTGGGGGGTGGGGATCGGGTCTCCCAGTCTTCTCTGCAGTTCTGGGCTATAAATAGATGCACTCAGGCCCTCACTCTTTGCATCTTGCTCCGCCTACCCCCTCCCACTGGCAAAAGCCCAGCTCCCAGTCAGCCCACCACCACCCTCCATCTTCCAAGAAATGGCAGCAAGCAGCCTGAGAGAGTTGAGTCAGGACTAGCCAAGCACACTTTTTCCACGGCTGCCACTATTCCTCTGCAAAATTTCTAATCGCACATGACGCTCTGGGCCCAGGTTGGAATTCCAGCCCCGCAGTTGCTCAGCTCCATTATCTTCGCTGCTCGCTAAGGGCCTGAGACTGCTCCAAGGCCTGCCCTGCTCTGCTCCTGCAAGGTGGCGGCTCTTATTTCCATCCCAGTTCTGCCTTTGAAGACAGCATTAAATGCCTCTCCAAGAGGCTTTTATCATCCCAGAAGTATTTTTGAGCTCAGAGGTTACTCACAATAGACCCTGGACAGCTCCATTTACTTCCAAGTGAAGACGGGAACACGGGCCCAAAGGAAATCAAAACCAACCCCAGGCATTGCCACAAACAAAGCAGGGCATTTATGAGATGTGGGGGAATCCCCTGGGCATGCTGGGCACTTTAGAAGGTAAGGGGAGCCCTTGCAGATGGCCAGATGTGTGGCGGCTACTTTACACTGGCTGCTTGGGCTTTCTCCTCTCTGGCTGTCCCTGCGTTCTGTGCTTTCTGCTCCTTTCTTGAGGGAAGTTTTCATCGTCTTCCTAGCAACCCAGCTGGCTCAAGGGAGCTCTCAATCATTGAATTCTGTGCCTCTGACATTGCCTGGCATCAGGATAGCTTCATGGAGACCATAGAACCCTTCAAGTCTGGCCTTTGCCTCTAGATGTGTTTCTCTTTCCCACCTCTATCTGCAGCCTCAAATGAATAGGAAAGGTTAGGCATGACTACTCATCTGCCTTGGCACCAAGAGGCCAGTTTTGCTTGATCCCTCACTAATGGCTTTGTCTCTAAAGAGACAACACTGCCTGGACCTCTGTGGGGCACCAGGCTCCACGCTGCTGTCACCGTGGCTGCGTAGACTGAACTGTCAAAACCCTACAGGAAGCAGTTTCATGGCAAACAGCAGGGAGGTTTTCGGCTCTGCTCATGCACAGTTTGGGTCAGGCTGGCAGCTGTATCTGTACAACAATGCTATCCTACCACCCAGGACAACACTAGAGAGAGTTGATGTGTCGGGGTTCTGGGAGATGCTCTGCCCCTCTTTTGCAATATCTCACAGCAATATGACTGTGTAGGTGTAAAAACTCTCTGAAGCTTGTGAAACGTTCTCTATGTCACCCTGTTGAGATAAACACCGATTGTGGGATGGGATACTCCTAAGAAGCCACACAAGACCCTTCCGGCCTCCTCCACTTCTCCCAGCTGCCAACAACACTTGGCTTATGGTGGCATCTGCTTCACCACCATCAAGCTCCTCTTCAGCTGTGTCCTCCTGCCCCCTCCTCATTTATGGGATAGATCCTAGCCAAAGCCAGTATGGCATTGTCTTACTCACCCCTAAGAGAATCTATTTCTGAATAAGGCCCCTTCCTGAGATTCTTAGTGTAACTGCATATTAGGAAACAGAGGACACTGGTCAACCCATTATAGTAGCCTTGCTCTGACCCCACATACAGCCCAAGCCCCTGCCTGCATGTGGGAGCATTGCCAAGCTGGTGTCATGGCCTCTAATTTCTTGGGAGAGGATAGTCCCAATGTGATGGCACAAAGACTGGCTTCAAAAAGAATAGATGTGAGAGGAGAGAAGTACAGTGACAGCATCCAACTGTAACCCTGTCACTTGGGGAGTTGAGGCAGGAAGATAATGAATAAAGACAGTTTTTAAAAAACAGAGAAGAGAGGGAGGGAGGGAGGGAAAGAAGAGGGGGGAAGAGAAGAGGTCCAAGGGGAGAGGAAACAAGACAATCTCTGTGGTTTTTGCTCCCAGCCTGTGGGCACCCAAGCAGAGTAGTAGCTCCTGCAGCCCTCGGGCCTGCAAAGTTTCTGGAATGGCTCTTATGCAGGTGTGGCTTTCTATGTAGTCAGTAGCACCTTCCAGATGGGAGGCAGCCCAGCGCCAGTTCAAGCTACTGTTTCCCCTGTCTGTATGAAGATGGCCTTGTTGCTGTGTATTAAGCCTGCAGTATGGGGATATCGCAGCAGGCTGACCCTGAGTGTATGGGGCTGGGAGACAATAAAACCTGTACATGGATGCTAGGGGCCTGATGCTAGGCTTCCATTGCTGATATTTACTCAAAGCCTCAAATGCCCACCAATTAGCTAACCCACACTGCTAACAGGTAGACACACAGCTGGTGAGGAGGCCTCTTGGAAGCAGTGATCACCGTAATTGACAAAGATGACTTCCTCCTCTCGTGCCCAGGGTTGGAAAGCTGAGCTGGCCCAGGGATATCTAGTACCCAGTGACCATGGAGAGCAACAGATGCTTCCCAGGGCACTGTGTGCAAACAGGCGTGACCTTCTCATGCCTAGTGGGCAGGAAGACATTCATAACATCTTCAAGAGCACTTATCTGGTCTTTGGCATACAAATGGGCCAACAGCTCCCACAGATCACAATATCCTGACCCATTGCCCCTCCCAAGTCCTGTTACTCCCTTTTCAGGCACCTGCCTCACTCTCCCTGTCAGCCTGCATGCTTGCCTCCCATGGCTGGACAATGGCAGTCTGGGCTGAGCCTTAAGCTATCAGTAGGAGTGCCTCATGGTCAGTGGAGACAAGTGAGAATTCCTCTGGGTTTATCATGCTTAATTGTAAGCTCTTGGTGCCCATGTGATGAGGGCAGACCTGATCATCCCTCCTGCCATCTTCAGCTTTGATTAACGTTATCACTAAGGGAAAAACAGGCTCTGGGCTCCCACCTACCCCTGGGGTCCCCAGCTGTGCTTCTTACAGGGTTCCTATCCCACAAGACCCTCCCAGAGCCAGGCTGTGTTCCAAGCCTCCCCCTGCATCCTCCCCGGAGCACCAGAACCAATGTAGAGTCATAGCTTCACCCAGCATGGGATCCACCATGAATGGCCTGTACCTTCTGAGAACCTTCATCAACCTGTCTTTGATTCTGTGCCATGTGTGTGCTGTCCCATGAGCAGAAGCCCAACATCTCCTCTGCCCTCTTTCTTACCCCTCCTGAGGGTAGATTCTGGGTGCCACACCTCTCCCTCTGCTTCATCTCAAGATTGATTTTGCCGAGAAAGAATTCCCTTGCTAGCACATAGTAGGTCCTCTGCAGCAATGAGAAGCAGAGGTGAACTCTCAAGTGAACTGGGTAGCAAACCATTGTGGAGTGGAACACGGATGAGGTCGGGGTCCCTGACCTCTGGCCATCTCCAGGCACAGGCCTATGTGGCCGTCCTCAGAGCCTGTTGAAAACTGGGAAGGAGCCCAGGGCTCTTCACGCATCACGGCTCATTGTTCGTTTCTATAAAGTCATTTAAGTGGCAACTGGCCTTGAGATTGGTCCCTGATTGGAGTCAGGTTGGAAGACATGTTGCATTAATGATGCAGCTGTGGGCCGTTGCTCCCTGGGCCATGTTTTTTATGGTAAAGGTGGGTGGGGAGGAGAGAGAGAACTTCAGATGAGTGAGGTTTCAGATCCATGCTATGTTTTGCTAATATTTGGATTTTACCTAAGATTACTTTTTCTCCCCTGTTTAATATATTGTTTTAAATAAAAAATCCTAATAAATCTTGAGAGAAATATGTCATAGCAGAGTTTAAAAACCATAGTGCAATATCTAACAGTTCATAAAATATTCTATTCAAATAGCCCAAACTGTAAGGCGTTTGGACCAGAAGTAGTTAACTCCAGGCTCGACATTTTATTAGCTACTAAAATTAAGAAAGGGCAACGCTGTTTCACAGCCCGATAATTAAGTACCGTTTTCTCTTTTTTAATTCTATAAAATTAAACTTCCTGTTTAAAGGTCTGGAGGGGCCCTGGGCAAAGGGGCCACAGATGAGCCCCGAGGGCAGCCAGAGGAACAACCTCGCCTTATGTACCCTCGATTTTAAAACTAGGCCTTGGAAAAAAAACATGCCGAAGTCAGCAAAAAAATTGCAGGTCGTAAATCAGAGGTCCGTTTTTCACATTGCTTTAACTAATCTATTGAATTGTGATGCCCAAGGCTCCATCAGTAACAGAAGCCATGGTGGACGGCATCCATAGCACATCTCAGCCATGCAGATGTTGGGTGTGGCAATGCACGATGACAAAATCCTGGCCCAGAGGAGAGAAGGCTTGGCTTCCCAGCATCCATAGCTGGTGTCCCCATGGAGGGACGAGATAAGGCAGCATGCTGTGTCCTAGCCCAGTGTCAGCTTAAGCCCTCATGCTGAAGAGCCAACCATGCCAATTCCAACAACTCTCCTCATGCAGCATAGAGGCAGAGGAAATAAACACCTTGGTCTCTACCCAAAACTAGTGGGGACTTCCCTTGCTTGCACAGAGCAAGGGTCCTTCAAGAAACTTACAGAAATAACTGCTTTTTAATATGATGAAGCATGCTACAACAGGGTTCTAGGAATATGACAGACTTCTCAGCTATTTGGGATATTAGGGGCGTGGTTTATTCTTATTTAGTGTGACATTACTATCAGGAGGCCTCTTTGCTTGAATGTGTGAGTGTACTTTAAATGGATTCAGTATTTTAATCTCTAATAACATGACCTGAGAGTCACTTATGATCAGGGAGCAATGTCAAGTAACTGACGGACTGAGCTAACCACAGAAGGCACAGTGACCTGGGTAAGCCTGGCCAGAGCAGATGGCCAGGGAAGACAATGTGGACACTCACAGCCTTCCAGCTGAGAAGTGACAGCTGATGAGTTCCATCTGTCTTTCCTGCCTTATGTGATTCCACAGAAGTCCAGTCTGTTCAATTCTGACCCTGATACCCAAGTGCCATGCAGGGCAAAGGGTGGTCCTGGGCCTGGACATAATGAAGCACATTGGCAGCCTGAGTCAACTATCCAGGGCCACAGAGCATTAGAGGGAGCTGCAGACGCCACAGTCTGTCTTAGAGCAGAAGTCCTGCTGGACGCTGCAGTTCTGGTGAGCAGAGTGACAAGTCCTGAGGCCAGTACAAAAAGCAAGAGGGACACACACACACTCATCTGAAGAAGGGTGGGTTGTTGCCATAGGCATACTTCAAGGTGGATTCCACCTGACCTGGGGAGGGATCCCTTCCTCATGTCCTGTCTCTGCAAAATTGTCCATCAACAAAAGCACACAGGGCTGGCAAGAAGTGGAACTCCTGACATATGAGCTGGTATGAAATATGTGCCCATTTTTAAATAAAGTACGTACTTGCTTTATAGGTGGGTTGCTCTCAGTTTCCAACAGAAGTTCAGACACACTCAGAATTTGTGGATGTTAGAATGCCTGTGCAACTAGTGACTTTCCCTTGCCTTACCCCATCTGCAGAGGACAAGGGCTGAGTGAGTCCTGGCCTTTACAAGCCCCAGCATGTGCTGTTTCTCATTTTAGGTTCATGCAGATGTATTGTATTTATACCCCCATGCCAGTTACAATTCCTTTCCAGAGACTGGGATTGTGCTACCATGTCCTGATGCTGGTGGCAGAAGACTTCAGACTCACCACTTGTGACCAAAGGTCAGATCCAGAAACAAAACCCTTCCCTTTGGGGACCAAACTCCAAAGATGACATATCCTTGGGTTACCTGGGGCCAATGCTTTGCTTGGGGTACATCCAATACCAAACCTGGGTTACAGCAAGCCCTCCAAGCAGGGAGAGACCAGTGCAGACCAGGAGAGCTGGTGCCCATGAGTACCTTAATTGGCAACAGCCAGTGGACAAGTCCACATCTGTAGGTTGTTTCAAAGACAATAAATCAGGGGCTTGTGAGGCTGGCACGCTGCCAAGGTGGACAAGATGGCCTGAGTCCAGAGGGGCTCTGGGATTGGCAGAACTCGAGACAGATTAATCTCCAGTGAGACTTTGTGGTTGGCTTGGGACTGATTAAAGAATGTGTCATTGGGAAGAGAGCTACACAGAGGGGCTGCCAAGGTTTGGGATCCTGTCTGTGAAGAGGGCCCAAAGTTTTTTTTTCTCATGGAGCAGAGGTGAGAGAGTGTCTGGGTCAGCCAGGCCACTGTGTTCCTTGGCATGAATGGGTAAGACTTGCCCACCTCGACCTCCGTGCATTATAACATACAGTCATATAATAGACTCACAAAATATGATGAACACAGCCCCAGCATGAGCTGGGGCCTCAGGACAGTGAAGATGGCCGCAGGCTGGCAAGGGCACAGGCATGCTGCAAATGGACCCTGCCAGACACATAAGGACAGAGCCCACCTGGTTCCCACTTAAGAGCTTTATCCTTACCCTCAGCTTAAATTTACTCCATGTAGTTCCCAGGACCACTAAGGGAAGATCTTCCTACTAAACATACCTACTAGGGTCATGTGGAGGCAAGAATATGAGAATTCTGAAGAGTCAGAGCAATCTGCCAAAGGCTACCTTGCTGCTATGAAGCCCAAGCGCCCCCAGTTCTCCAGATATGCCACTCAGCCTTCTTGTCAAGAAGAGAAGTGGATGAAATTAAAAGATAGATTCAGGAGTCTGGCAGCTGGCCAGGGAGATCAAAGAAAACCCAGCAAAAGCACAAAGGCACTAAGCCCAAGAAAGAAGGACCCAGCTGCACCATGGTTGTGTTGTAGCCGAGGTGTAAGCACCAGCAGAGGGGTGCAGGGGGGGAGGCACCTGGGAGCTGCCAGAGAGCGAGAAAACTTAAGGACCAGGAATAAAAATGGTTTCTGACCTCAGAGCAAGTAGAAGCTCAAAGTCAACTCTAAAACTCCGAGGGCGACTATTTCCAGTCTTCAGAAGTATTGCTATAGCATGGAAAATCTCCAAGGCCTGACCCCTTCTCAGAAGCCTACTTACCAGAGGATGTGTTCCAGTCAACCAAAATATGAGAGCCAAAGAAGTAAAATGTGTAAATGAGATTCAGCAGAGAGTTCAAAACTGAGAGGCAAGGACCCCAAAATAGAGGCTAAAAAAATAAATAAATACTAAAGTCCCCAGAAAACTGTGGCACACCATCCTATGAGTGCGGGGGTGTGGGGGAGGGATTGATCCATGCCTGTCTCTCACTGCCTCAAATGCCCTGGTTAAGATGTGATCTGGTTAAGATATGCCCTGGATAAGATATGCCGTCAGTATAGAAGAGAAAGGAACAGTGAGGGCTCAAGAGAAACCTAGTTCTCTGAAACAAGTGACTCTGGCAGAGTCATGTACATGCCAGTTCTTGGGGAAATTGTATGTCCTTTTGGATGGTTAAAAGATCATTTAGTGACAGCTGTCTACGTGGAAAATAAAAACAGAAGGAAATAAGAGCACACACAGGGATAAAAGGAAATGGAACCATGTTTCTCCCCATGACTCAGCTGTGAACATTGTCAGGGAAATACAGCCCTGAAATCCGACATCATCAATATGGAGATACAGGATAACTAGAAGGAATGAGACAAGAAGGTAAAAATTCACCCAGCAGAAATCCTTCAAACTGAGGTGCTATGTGCATTATGCAGACTCAGGGCCTGAGTGTATCACTACATAAGACCTCCTCCTTTAACCAAACCCTACAGCTTGTAAGTTCAAAGTGCAAAGGTAAACACAGGCATTATGCCACTCTAACCCAGCATGGCATCAGGCCCAGCTCCTCACAGACCCAGGAGAGATGGATGCAATATTGACATCTTAGCTTTGCACAATGGTCAAACCCAGAAGGACCAGCCAGCCAGTCTCTGCCCCTTTCTGGAGCCCAAAGCTTGTGCTGACCTGGTGAGTGTGTGTGTGTGTGTGTGTGTGTGTCCCTCCGTATTTGTCAGAAGCTGGGACTCTGTCTGACCTGACACTGGCCTGCAGGGTTTCTATGGAGGCCTTGTCCTTCACATGCAGCCTGGGACAGGCCTGTACAGTGTTTCCTTTAGTTCCTTTTGAGAGGACTCTCAGATTTACAGCTATGTAGCTCCTCATCAGGGCTGAAGAGCACTGAGTGAAGACTCCAGGCTCATGAACGCAGCCAGCTAAGTCTGTCCCCACTCCATCCTCAGGGTAGTTGCCCTGGATCCTCCTATGCTCTCAGGACAAACAGACAGACACATCAGTTCTACTTCCAGCTGGGCCTGGACCTCAGCACCGACAGGTCATTGAGAAGCCTTTGGTCACACTCCTGGGGAAATGGGAGCAGTGCCATGAGAAAAGCTAGCAATATGGTTGGTATCTGACCCCTGCTGATGATACCAACTCTAGGCAGGGCTGGTTGTGGGACCCAGAAGTGGGGAATATGGCTGTGATCAGCTTGTACAAAAGTCAGGGTGTCCATGAAGATTCTCAGGCAGCCTCATGGACACCTGGCCATCAACTTTGATTAATCTCCTGGTGTTTAACTTCAGGTGCAGGTATAAGCCATATGCCATCAATGCCATCATGGAAGTTATTTTCTGAGAATATGTGTTTTGTGTACACACCTACCTTTGTATGTAGTACACATGTGTTTACATGCGTAAGTATTCACATGTTCCATGTTTCTGTGTGTATACACATTATGTTTTTTTAGAGCACCCAAAGGTGTTGCAAGGCTGAGGTGACAGGCAGATATAACAAAGTGAAAATTCAGAGAATCAAAGTCATTTTCCAGCTTTAGGTGCTGACTGAGGCACATAACCACCCACAGACTGTGGGGAAGGAACAGTGTCTTTCATAGGATCCTCAGAATGCATTCAAGGCTCCCCAGAGGAAAAGTCCCAATGATCATGGCTCCAGCCATGGAACAAATAAGAAGCTTAATCTTCACCCGCCTACCAATGACAAGTGGGAGGGTGTGACATGTGTGAAGCCAAAGGCCAGCAATACCACCCAAACCCACAATGGTCCTTCCAAAACCACAGTAAATGTGACCAGGAGGGGCCTAGAGGAGCATCACATCACTCTCCTGGAATGCCTCACCACTGGAAGAAGAGATCTGTGCATCATGGCCCAAGAATCTGCCCAAGTTCTGTGTTCTACACTAGGGACAGAGAAACCAAGGCCACTGCTAGTCTCCAAGGTATTCCTCTGTGGGGTCACTTGGAGGAGGCCACACTGGGCCAGCCTCCAAAGAGGACGGTCAGCACCCAGTGTTCTGTCTCCTTGGCACACCTCTCACTGTGGCAGTGTTTCTGGGCAAGCCCATGTCCCAAAAAGGCTAGGAGTGCTGGTGTTGAAAGATGGCAACAATGATAGATTGAATGAGAAGGAAATGGCTCAGGGCTGCTATTCATAGTCCCGAATCCAGGATGGAGAGCCATGAATCTCCCGGGTTGAGGCTGCGCTACTCATAAAGGCCTGATTCACTGGAGGATCTGGCTATGAGGACTGAACCGCAGAGGGATTTTTTTTTTTTAACAGAGGCCCAGGTGGGAGGGTTTGCAAGTCACCTGGGCCTGCGGCTTTCCTTCTCCTCCCTCTACCCTCCCTCTACCTCTCCTTTCCTATCCAGTGGTCACCCCATAAGACCCTGCTTCCTCCTGGCCTCTTGGTTCTCTGTGGAATTTCCCAACCCAGGTGTGTAAAGAATGGTCAATTGTGAAAACATGACATCTGGGTCAATCCCTCCCATGCAGCATATTTCCTGGGCTAAATCCAAGCACCAGAGACTTTCCAGCATCAGGGAGAAGCTAAAGCCAGAGAAGTATCAAACACCATGAAAATACAAGAGCCAATGAGATGCCAGAGCCAATGAGGTGCCAGCACCAGGGAGGTGCCAGAGCCATAAGATATATGAAAACCATGGAGATGCTGGAGCCAGGGAAATGCCAGTATCAGAGAGGTGCCAGAGCCAGGGAGAAACAGCATGGAGCTCAGAGCAGAATCAGTGGAAACCAGCCACTCCATCCCACATACCCCTCTCACTTCCTCCCTGCACAAGCCAGTGCCATGAGTCCTGTTTTGCTAAGGTCTGGAGGGGCTGGGTGCACCTATGGACCCATCACTTGAACCAAATTAGATATTATATACAGATCCTTAGGGACAGGAATCCGAGACCAAGAAACAGCACAGAAAACAACACACATCTATAACAAGTCATTCTCCACTTAGCCTTGTCCAGGTCTGGAAAGTTTTAGTCATTCAGGGTCAGGGTGGGTCAGTTAGGGCCTGCTCGTCTCCCTCCTAAGTCCCAGGGTGACACAGTCCAGTGTGGACTCTCACAGAGGATAGGGCAGGGTTCTTCCTCTGGCAGTAACTCCCAGTGCTGGCCTTGCTGAGATGAATGCTGCCCAGATGGCTTTGGGGAGACTAGTTTTAGCTGGCCTCTGGCCTGTTTCCTATTGATTCCTATTGTAGCTGAACCCACCTAGACCTTCTTGGTGTCCCCACCCATCTGCCAATGCATTCTTCTTTGGACAACTCAAAACTTACATGTCATGGGAGCTTCTAGAACTTTGGGGACGGCCTAGGAACTCTCATTGCCAGAATCCTTTGGTAATCCTTACCTGCCCCATGTCTTTCTGGCACAAAGAACCTTCCAAGATTAATTTCACCTTGATCCTGAGGACCACAGGCAGTTGTGGGGGGAGAGGCCTCTGGTTCTTCTATGTGCTTTCCTGGAGCTGGGCATGGCTGGGGCCGAGTGGCTCTGTCTCCACGCTGCCCATCCCCTCCTTTCTCTCCTCCACAGGTGGCTGCTAGGGTGAGGTGAGGATAGCATTGTCTCCATCATGAATGTCCTCACCACTGCTATCCAACTTAAGAAGCTGGATGTTGACCACTTCTGCTCAGAACTCCTGCCCTGACCACCATTTACTCAACTCAAGGAGCCCACAGCACGAATTCCTTCAGATGCTCAACCACAGTCAGGATAAGGCTTCACTGCATGACCACCGTTGGCCCTCAAGCCAGAATAGCTGGAGGTAGATGCAGGTGGGTCCTGAGGGCAAAGATGTTCAGTCCACATGTCAAGAACCAGTCCCTTTCTGCAAAGACAGCAGCTAAGAAGGGAGAGTCTCACCCTTCCAGCAACTTCTGTCTGGCTCTTAGGGGTGGCTGCCTCAAGGCTGATCTCAAGGTCAGGGCTAAGAATGGTGAAGTCTGGCTACCATGTAGTACAGAGCACTTTTCCACCATCATAGTCAGTCCCAATTCCATTAAAATAGGACATTTCTCCCAGAACCCTGAGCACAGCTCAGTGGACTTTTCAAATAGCTCTGAATGTGGCCTCAGTGGTGAGTCAACATCAAGGGTTTCCGAGAATCTGCTACAGCCATACATCAGCAGCCAGAATGGGAGGCGTTCACTTCTCCCAGCTCTGGAGGCCAAGGGTACAGGCTGGGCTGATGTTTCTACACTGCACCGGGACATGCTCCAGGCCTGACTCAGTTCCCAGATGTTTGCTGGCCATATAGCCATAGAACCATATGCCCCTGTGTGTCTCTTCCTATATCTAAATTCTGTTTCATCTGAGGACAACAGCCATATTGAACAAGGGCCCACAGTAATGGCTTCATCTTAACTTCATCACTTTCAACAACTTTTTTTTTCCAAATGAAGTCTCTTTTTAAAATATTTTGGGCCAGGACTTTATCATAAGAATTTTTAGGAGCACAATCCCATCCATAACAGGAGCCAACGAAGTTCCCTGAGCACCAATAGGCTGGGCATCAAAATCCAGCTTAGGTATCCTAATCTGAAAAGGAATCAAACCCAGAGGGAACCCCTAGTCCAAGTCCCCACAGAAAGCTCAGTAGAATGCCCAGCCCGCGTCTGTCCAGTAAAACTGTGGTGGTGATGCAGGATTGTGAGAGGCCCTGGTTTTAAGTGCCAGGTAGGATACCTTTGAGCTCCTCCTGCCAGGGGCCAGTGAGAGTTGCAGCTGCTCAGAGTCCTAATATCCAGACTGGCCTGGACTTTCAATTACCCCAACAATACTGAAAACACGTTACAGAGGCCGGCATTAGGTTACAATCGCCAATTCTGACTTCAAGAGCGGCTATAAAATGGAGACCCTGAGCATGTTCTTTGCGTTTTTTCCAACATTAGCAGCTCATCTGATACTTATTCTTTGGGTCCAGTTTCCTGAAAGCTGATGACAGGTCGGGGCCTAGCCTAACCGATGCAAACCCGTGGGTAATGAGTGTATGCTAGCCCAGCTCGGGTCCAGGAGATCACAGACACAGATGGGTTGTCCCGGCTGTAAATGCTTTTCATGACCCAGTATTATGTTTATCCTTATTCTCTACCTGAAAAATCTTCAGGCATAAAAGCCTAAGGAAAAGTTCTCCAGGGCCCAACATGGCTTAACCTTCTGCAGTAGGTCAAATGTGGAACCTAACTACTAGCACACAGAGGGGTCCTTCACTGAGATCAAGCCCTGCTTCATTCTAACCCCTCTCCACTGCTACGAGGTCTGCAGTGACTTTCTGCCCACTGATTTCACACCCTGGCTTCAGAGACCATGCCCCTTCTTGAAGAGTCTGATAGAGATTAGAGGCCCAGACATATTAGGGGCAGTCCCTTGTGTTTAACAGGGACCTGGGACTCCATGAAACATGAAATTTCTGAGAACTGTGTGAGGTAGGCAGGGAATGGGGCAAAGGCTCTGCCTTCACTGGGCCCTCACAACACCACCCTCTGCTGCCTTTGTTTGATCCTTTTATAACACAGGAGCTGCTGTTGAACAAATAAAGAAACTGAGTTTCATGGATGGAGAGTCCCTTGGCTGAGATCTGGCGAAGGAGAGGCACACAGGTCCTACACACACACTGGTCTACCCCATACCGGCTCACCTATTCTCAAATTATTTTCCATTGTCTCCTATATACAGAAGCCCCAGATTCATGGGTAACTGAGAAGTCTGTGAACTGGCAGGGGTGCACTATCAATGGGTCAGCACTAGACCCCAGCATGGCATCTGAGGTCAAAGGAATCCTGGTTCTAAGCCTGGAGACTTGGCTCGGGGGCTCTTGGAAGGGAGAGAAGTGAGAAATAGAAGAAAAAAGGAAATGAGAATAGATGCAGAGCTGCTGAGTGTAGAGCATAAACGATACACCTGCCAAGCCCACAGTGGTGTCTTTTCAGCTATGACCAATGCAGCTCACTACTGCAAAAGGATGCCAACCAAGGGAATGGAGTCCTCTGCTGCTAGTCAATATGGAGAGGGGGGAAGCTCTAGATATTAAGCACAGAGATGCCCCTGACACACTTCAGCCCTAGTGTGTACATTCAGGTTGGGGAAGAGGTGGGTCTGCAAATCCCCCAGGATCCAAAATCAGCATCCTCACCCCCTTCTTACCATGCATGTTGGCACACTTGCTGCCTTCATCTTGACCAGCCACATCACCCTCCAATACTGCCAACTTAGTTGTCCTAACCAAAACACTCAGTTTTCCCAGACACACCACCCTTCTGCATCAAATGTTTGCTCAGGTACTGGGGAAGCAGTGCCCACTGCTTCTCCCCTTGTCAGGGTCTTCCTTCCAAGGTCAGATCTCTTCCTAAAGATGCTCTCTGCTGCCAAGTTCATTCTCTGCCTCTGTTCTCAGCACCTTCTGTGCCACTTCACATACCCATCACCTGGCCACCTTGTTTCTCTTTCTGTACACATCCAAAAGTATCTCTCTGGGTGGGAACAGACAGCTGCAGACCAAGGTCCCGGCTTCAAATGGTGATCATGAGTGAGGGCCCTGAAGCACAATGTTCCTGCATTCTTGGCAGTCAGGTCAGATGCTGAACCTGTGCCTCAGTTTCCCCAACTATAGTGGAAGAATTCCTGATGCTGAGGCCTGAAGGACCAATGAATGACACAGAAGACCCACAGGAATATGGTAGACTAAGTATATCACTGCACTTTGGCAATCTCTCTTCTGTCCCTGTCTGGTGTGCTGGTCTCTGTTCATCTCTCTATACTGAATCAGCAGCTACATCTGGCACCACAGCATCTGGGGTCTGCCTGCTGCTCAGCTGGTCTCTATGTTCCCACTTAAACTCCACCGGGGATAAGGAATACCCCTGTGAGCTGGAAGCCAGAGGCCATCTGGGTGGCACATGTCCGACTCCGCACCTGCAAGGATTCCAGAGATGGCCCTATCCCAAGTTCACACCAAGGTTGAATAGCTACACAAGGTCCATGCCTCAGAGCTGCATGGGAGCCAAAGCCAGGCCACTGACAACCCTTCCCAGGACTGCATAGGAGTCAGGGAAGGGAGAACTGTTTCTTCCAGCTCCTGCCCAGAGGTGGCCCAGACCACAGGGCTCTGTGAAGCAACAAGCCATTCCCTGCCCATGGGGGGAGCACAACCCCCACAGATGTTCTGCAGAGACACATCTGCAAACTGGCTTGTCCAGGTGATGTGCAGAGTGCCCAGAAGGAAAGACTCCTGCGTACAAGGGAGGACAGCTTAGTAGCAAAGCCTTTGGTGCTCTCCATGCGCTCACCAGAGGATCCTTACTGGGCACCATAAAAATATCGTGCCAGCTTATGGGGAATTTATAACCCAATAAAGTGTAAACAAACAGCTTTTTAGATCAAAGTAGCATAAATAACAGACGCACTGGCTTCTGGAAGAAAGTCAATAAATCCGTAGTTTTCAGCTAAAAACTGTGTCTGGTGCTGACACTTTCCAACTTTCTGGCTGTGCCCAGTGGTGGTGGTAGCCCCCCAAAGATTCCACACACACCCACTATGGAATAGTCACTGGTGTTCCAGGCCCACTGACCCTTGTCTACCTGTCAGCCACAGTCCTGCATCCTAAGGGTCCCTAAGGATCCTCATTACCTTTTGTTTGCTATAGGCTGAGGTCTCAGGAGGGCACTGGAATAAAAAGCCCTTCTATGACCCTGTTCTCCCTGTGGCTCCTCACCTTCTCTTCCCACTTCCTTTATATATACCTATGTTTTGCTTAAGAAATAACCAGAGGCCAATGGGATCTGGTTCCTTCATCACCTACCCCAAACTCAACATGTGGGGGTCACATTCCCTTAGGTTACCTCCAGACTCTCGGCAATCCCAGAGTACACAGACGTGCCAAGACATATGTGAGCAAGACTGTACACACACATGTGCATGCAGTGATGGCAAACCCACAGCTCTCTCCAGACAGTGTTCCCCTCCCTCCCTGTTCTATCATGTGAATGTGGTTCTCCAAGCCTACATACTTCTTCTGGTGCAAGTCTTACCTCCTTGGAGATTTACCCACTCAGAGGGAGAAGACTCAGACCTGGCTCTGGGAGAAGGGTGGAGGGTGGCTCAATTCATCCGAAAATCATGTGGGATGCCTAGGTTTAGCTGTTAGATAGAAAAACAACTAATAACTTCAGCCTGGCTATATGTCAAATACATCGTGGGCCATATTGGTGTGGTTGACTCATAACCCCAACAAATCATTGCAATGCCCTCACCCTAGGATCTTGGGAAAAGTGTCCTTAGGGAATTAATAAAGAGAAAGATGAACTAAGCAAGGTGGGGCGAGTCCTGAGGGACATCAACACAGAGAAGGATGGCTGTGTGAGGTTCTGGAAGACTGTGCTTATACTGAGCACCAGTGAAGTTGGTCCTTGGGGGACAGGTTAGGGTAACACCTAATCTTGGATCCAGACTTCTGGACCATGAGTAGCAATTTCTGGAGACTGAGTCCTGTATGTAGTGTATAGTGGTGGCCTCCACAAATCACTAACATATGAACCTTAAAACATTAAGCATCACTTTAACCTGCCCCACTGAACATCGCCACACTCTCCATACTGGCATCAAACTTGTATCTTCTTCATCACCACATGCAGGACAGACCCCACATACAGAGACATTTCTTCCCATAACTGGTCACTGCTCAGGCTCAGAAGAAAGGCTCCATCCAGAATTATGTTGTGGCTTCAATCCAGACTGTAACAGAATATCTCCAAAGTAAAGTCTCCCCTTGTCCCCTTTTGAGGGTGTGCAGTGTACCCCAGCTCTGAAGCTGGCAGAGTGTCAGGCTCCTCCCTGGCAATGCCTTTCCTGAGTCAGGAGGATACACAGTCACTGGTCACAGGAAGAGAGGTGACCCAGAAGCTCCAAGCAGGAAGCCTAATGAGGAGTTGGGGGGGGACATTCTTGGGCTTCCAGTTAGGAAAACAGACCTCTGTTATGAGTATCTGAACAACTCATAGGAGTGTGATTTTCTGGAATCGTCCTTGACACGGGATTAGGAGGAACAGGTGGCAATGTAGAAAGCAGAGGCAAAGCAGGACACCTCTAACCCATGCTGTCTTCCTGATACCCAGTGACAGCAGCACTGCCCATCTACACCTGACGACAATACTTTATTTCAAGCTCCAGTCTCTGTAGCAGTGCTTAAATTAATTACCAGAGAAATTAAAGCAGGGGTGGTTCTAAAGAGTCAGCTTGGAGATCTGTATTCACACTTACAATGCCTTTCATTCTGTTTGTTCTGTGTATAAGTAAAAACAGGGTCTTTCTCGCAAGGGCACAGCTAGGCCTTAGTGGGAGACTAAGTTCTTCGCCCCCCATTCCCTGAGCTCTTCACCTGGGAGGCCACACTGTGTACCATGTGAGGTGTGGACCAGGCAGTGCCCACATCTGCATTCACCTGGGCATGCCTGTCTGATCACCAGGACCTGGCCTCAACTAGGAAACAAGTGACTGACAGCATAAGCCAGTGAGGGAGCAGACCCAAGCATTGGGAGAGAATGAATGAGAAGGTGGGCCAGACCCAACTGCTCCCAAGTTCAACACACTTCTCTGCAAAATCACCCTAGGGTGGTGTGCATAAACCCTCCATTGCCACCTTGTGTGTCTTATCTATTTGGAACGCTCCAGACAGGTCATGGCTGATGGAAAAACCACTTATCTACCACCAAGTATCCATCGTAAGACTAGGCTAGTTGTGTGCCCCCCAAAAAAACCCCAAGAGGAGCCAAAATGTAACTTAAGGACCAAGAGGGGACCATGCCCATGTCCAGCAGGGCAGAGCATCCCCATGCCCTCTGCAAGTTCTGGGAGCAAGCAGTTTCACTCCAAATGCACTCATCTAAAAATAGCCCATTTTCTGTGTGTTTTGACTCCATGCCCAAGAACACTAACATGTTTCCATAGAAAGCAGGAGGCTTGAAGCCCCAAACATCTTGGAGTGATTTGGGTGCCGTCTTCCCAAGACATTCTCTGTTGTTTTAACACAATGGGGTTTTCTAGAATCTAACGTGCCCATTTGGCCAGCGAACACGAGCAGAGTATTCAGTCTTCCGAACCATAAAGATCTGAGGCTCTAAACTGTCATTGTTTAAATGTTTCAAAGCAGAAGAATTGACACCACAGCTGCTATAAAACGAACGGTGAAGCTGCAGCTCTGAGGTTTATGCAGCGTGGCGAATTGCTCCTGCCCTGGTGTGCAGAGGTTGCCAGCAGCATGCAGCTTACAGCTGGGGAGGCGACTGGGGTTGCAGGGCCATGTGGCCAAGGACGTGTGCACCTGGGTTAACCTTTATAGTGAAGTGGTTGCTGGTGGGATGTCTGGATCGGCATGCAGACAGTCCCAAAGAGGGTGCCATCTCTTGTTGAATTCAGAATCACAGTCAGCTCCCATGTTCTCTTTTTATCACGGAACCTTTGAGATGGCTTAGTAGGTAAAGGTGTTTGCTACCAAGCTTGAGTTCCATGGAGGGAACCATTTCCCCCAGGCTACCTGCTGAACTCCATATATAGCTGATGCATGTCTACATGCCTGTATACACACATACACAGGGTGGGGCATGGGAGACCACTTCTTAGCAAATCAGCCTCATCCATAGTGTTAGAATCTTCCAGGTAATCTGGAAGTTTCCTAATCTCATCCGTGGGCACAACTTTGCTTTTCCTATAAAATTAGGTGAGGAACTTTCTGGCGTACAATCCCCATTTTAGAGTAAAATGATCCAATGCAAAGCAAAACGTAAGTTTTCCCTGTGCAGAGACATGACAATCTCCCACTGCTGTGTGAGACAGGAAGGTCAAGTCTTCTGTCTGCAATGCCATGGGAAGAAGAGATGCTACCACCGTAGCAGGGAGCCTCCACACTCCCGTCCTTTGCCCAGCCACACTCCGACCAGCTCAGCAGTGGTCTCAGTTCCTGCTCCAGTACTTGGGGCTCTGCTAGATACTCAGTGCTCAGTCTATCCCTCAACCCTGAAAAGGGGGTGCTGCTTCATAGGGGGGTGAGCCAGTCACTCCTCTAAATGCCTCCTAACAGAAAAATCTCCCAAGCCTAATCACATCCCTGTGAGAGACCCAGGCTCCTCTGACTCATCAAGTCCAAGGCACATCACTGTGAGAGGCCTGGGCTCAGCTGACCCCCAGAAAGACTGAAGAGAGATAGCCATAAGCAACCTGGGATAGTCTGTCTTCTCTGAGATGGGGCAGAGGCATCATCAGGCCCTGCTTCACACATCTGACTCCTGCAACCCACTGGATTGCAGTCCCCTGAAGGCAGTAGTGCAGGCCCAGGCCCCAGATGGCTCCACTCATGGGGTTCATTGGAACTCCTTATCTACAGGAGGTCCTGGCAGAAATGGGGACCATAAAGCCATTTCTATGGAGGCACATTGGAGTGAAGTTATCTCCTGACACAATCAAAATAAGACATATGAAGTTACGAGAGCTTGGAAAGCTGGCTGATTTCCAGCTCTCACTCAGAACACTGTCAGACCATGCACATCCCAACCAATTATGTGAAATGTGTCTTTAAAATACATTGTTATAACATCAGGCCACCACGTCACTCTCTTACTCCTAATAGTTTGGAGGATTTGAGAGGTACACAGTGTCTTTTCTGAGGTAAGCCAAGGTGAGACTTCATCCTGTGTAGATGAATCAGGGCAACAGGGTTCAGCAGGGCGCTCCTTCATGGTGGGACCCAAACACTGACCCGTGTTCATGACTACACATACATAAGGTTGCCCAGATCAAAACACTCAGCACAGCTAGCCCAAAGCCCAGACCCCCACAAGACTCCTGGGCCAGCTGGTGCATACATGTGGCAGGTTAGAGTTTCCCTGCTTTTCCTGGGCATAGGGCAGATCTAGAGTGACCCTGCGACTGCTCACCACCCAAAAATAAATTATTAAGGGTCTCCACACAGCAGGGTGACACCCATAGCTTAGGATCCATGTGGCCATCATCCAGCACAGGGACAGTCAGAGCCGGCCTCACAGAGAACCTGGTACAGGTGCCCGAGAGCCCTTATACCTGAGTTTCCCAGGCTCCCACCAGGCTCTCAGCCCTCCCCAGCTGCTTTGGGATCCCTCCAGCTGGGTTGTATCCTCCCCTTCTGGGTCTTTGACCTTCGGCCTCCAAGCAACTTGACCACGTTGTCACACTAGGCCCATCTAGATAATTCAGTCTGGCCTTCACATCCCACGATCCTTAACTTCAACCCTAAGCCCTTGGGAAAAGGGCAAGGTCATTCTGGGGTCATCTTGCCACCTTCACCTTTGTGGTCCTGGCATTGGGCCTCAACTGTCAATGGAAAACCCCTGGGTGCCTCAGTCCTCTGCAGTAACTGACCTGGAGATACAGAAAGAGACACATTTCCTTTTGGTTTTGGAGTAGGAGATCTTAGAAGGCCCTGTGGAAAAGGGCACTACAGTTAAGCCATTCAATTTCTGTGGGTAAGCAAACATGGGTAGAGAACAAAGACAAAATTGCCAAGGAAACACACTGTGTTCCAAGCCCCAAGTGAGAACATGCAGCCCTTCAATGTCGGGGCAAGCTCAAGGCCACTAAAGATGGACAGCCAGACCCAAATGTCTACCCAGGCACATCCCCCCTGCTCCCATGGATGACTAGGTCATCGCCTCCACTTTGATGGGTCCTGGTGACATCTTATGTGCCTATCACTAACCACAGGGACATCCAAGAAGAGAAAGGACTGAGATGGGGCGGCCCCAGGAAAAGGCAGACTCAACGGACCCCTGATACCCTGTCGTTGGCTGATGTAGTGGAGAGCTGGGACCTTGGGAACCTCAGAATGGGCAAAGACAAGTGGATCCACATCATGAAGAGTGAACAAAAGAAACAGCAATGAGCACAAAGCTGCCACCAACATCATCCTGCTGAGCTACCATTGACCACCTCAGCGGGTTCTCCCAGAAGAGTTCCCAGGGGACAGGCATGGCCTCCACATAAATCAATTAAACCAAGAAGAGAGCCCAGGATGTGAGGAAGGGATAGGACTTCAGTGTCGGAGAGAATCACAGGAGACCACACAGGAAGTCATTGAATTGTAGAGAGTGAAACATGGAGAAGCAGGACCTGGTGGGGTAAATGGATGAGTAAGTGTGACCTGTACATGGCATAGCATCCAGCTATGCAAAGGGAGGAAAGTGCTGGGTGTACTCCCTAACACCTCTGCTTGGAGAGAAGTCAGATACAAAGGATCTCAGAGCCTTTGATCCTGTCCAGATGAGTCTAGAATGAAAGTAAAGACCACAGCTGCCAAAAGCCCAGCAGGGCTGCTGACCATGCTGCAGTTGTACAGTTGAAAGTTTAAGAGAACCTGGTTCAGTACCCAGTGTGCACATGGTAGCTCACAACCACCTGTAACTTCAGTCCAAGGGCATTCGATACCCTCTTCTAGATGCTAGGCACATATGTGTTGCACATATATACATGCAGGAAAAACAATCAAGCACATAAAATAAAATAAATACATCTTTTAAAAATTCCAAATCTCTCCTCTCCTCCCTCTCCCTCTCCCTCACTCTCTCTCTCTCTCTCCCTCTCTCTCTCTCTCTCTCTCTCTCTCTCTCTCTCTCTCTCTCTCTCTCTCTCTCTCTCTCTCCCTCTCCCTCTCCCTCTCTCTCTCTCTCCCTCTCCCTCTCTCTCTCTCTCTCTCTCTCTCTGTGTGCACACACATGTGTCTAGGTTGCTAGTTAAGTTGGTGTGTCCTCAATATTGCATAGACATATTTACAACTAAATATTATTCATTTTTAGTCTAGATTTAACTTGATTTGCTATTCTGTATTTTCAGGTGTACCCTTCCTCTCCCCTCCAGGATAGGCCACTTGCAGTACCCCAGGGAAGATGGGTACCAGAAGAAGGACAGGGCTGGAGGACTGAACTGGGTGAATCTGCACCCAAGATGAAATGGCCGACTGCATTGGCAGCTCCTTACCACCAGGGGGCTCTGGGCACTGAAGCTTCCTGGGTGCTAAATCAGTCCCCAGACCTGGACCAGAGTAGAAGAGGGTGGGACCCCTGCTCTGAGCTGGCCTTGTTCCTGAGTGGAGTCATCAGATGCATAGGGTTAGAAGGCACCCTAAAGCCTGGGTGACATGGACACTCAATTGGGAGTCTCCAAAGATAGATTTTTAGATTCCCCAAAGCCATGGCACCATCCAACACAGCCTGGTGGCATCTGTGTCTGCAGCCACTCCAACATGGCCCACCACCTCCTCTGGACACAGTGCTGGGTCTTGCAGAATTGACCTCACACTCTACCTGCTCCCTCTAATCTCCTGTTGAGGGATACTCAACCATACTGTGAACCCTGAGTTTGCATTTGAGTCAGTAGCAAGTAATCATAGAGCATCAGAGGTCATCTGGAAGACATAGACACTCCAGAGTTGTAGAAAGAATTTTTTTTTTTTTTTTTTTTTTTTTTTTTTTTGGTGAAGCAGAAGGAGGGGCTTTTTAGAAGACACCAGCAAGGTGAAAAGATTTATAGTTGCTACTCAACCTCTCTGAGCTAGCAGGTTTTCACCCCATCATTTGAATCTCGAGTTTATAAATAGACCTATAAAGATTTAGTTAAAGCTACCTTTACTATCAGCAGGCTGTAGCCTGAGCAGCCTAGCTGCTGCCAGAGAAGCAGGCAGGTAACTGCAGAGTCACAATTGCTGGCTGGCGGCTGAAATAGCAGTAGATTAGGACACAGCCACTGTGCTGAAGACAAAGCAAAAGCCCCCAGGTAGCAAAAGGTGACCTCAGCTCCCAGGGGCAAAGGCTAAGTAGGTGGGGTGGGATGACAGGTGGGCAGATGCTGTGGACCTGCTAAGGACTGTGTGTGAAGAATCCTTCCTTGGGCTTCCACAAATGCTATCCCCTCATTTAGGTGTGTCCATGAGGACAATGAAAGACACCAAGACAGGAGATTTCAGGTGCCAGAAGCCCCAAAGCAAACAGAGTCCTCAGTTTAAGGACAGCAATGACCAATGGCAGACACTGTCCCTCGGGTCAGACTCCAAGGCCCTATTTGGGGTTTAAAAAGGAGATGTTCTGGATACCCTGGGAGGGGAAGGCCAGGAGGCCTCTGACTTGACACCTGGCTGTGAGGAGACCTCTGAGCCTCTGGTGATAATAAGGGTTAGGGGTGGAGGCCTTGAAGTTTAGGAACTAGGCAGCCAGCTTCAAAGCCAATCCTTCCTTCCTAGATATGTGGACTGAGCAAGATGCTCAGCACTCCTGCTTCTAACTCCAGTGTGGGGGTGACTGTCAGACTAGGCAGCCAGGTGCTAATGCACCACTGTCTGTAACCATCCTGTATGACCTGCAGGTTTGAGGCTTTGGGGTGGGGTGCCACAGATGGCCGATTCATTCAACGACCTCAGGGTTGCAGGTCCACCACAACAGCGGGGCTTGGTTGGGCACAACCGAGATGCAGTGGGTGCTATGGTGATGAGAGGAGAAGCTATGTGTGTCCACAGTGCTGGGGGTCCATGTCTCTAGACATTATATATGCCTCTGCAGACCCTCGATTATGTAGGCAGAGATTCAAGCACAGGAGGGGCTCACCGCCCTCGGCAGCAGAGGCTGGGCAGGGGTGCTGCTGCTGGCTCCCCACCCACAGGGAGCCTGCTGCAGCTGCTTGCTAAGCCCTAAGCCAGCGGTTACACGGGCTTTGCTGTGGGTTTTCTCCCTCCCGACTTTTGATATTTTGGGGCCCACTTTTATATTTTAATGCATGTTTTTATGGAAATATTTATGGTGCACATGTAGCACATAAAACACCATTGTAAAGCCGTTTTGCCCCAATGCTGCTGAAATAAATGATGTTGTTAGTATTATGATTTCACAGGGTCCTATCTGGCCTTAATGAGAACGGTCTGGGCTTGTGAGCTGCCATCCCAGGAGCTCTGCTGCTGTCTGCAAGACCCTGGCCGCCTGCAGAAACACTCTCCAACAGTCAGAAAGAGGAGCTGGCCAAGGAGCCAGGGGGCTCAGGAACAGAGGCCTCTGTAGAGACCCTCCTAAAAAGTATCTGGATCTGACTCAGTTTCCCTGCATGTAAACTGTCAACTTGTCCTCTCAGGCTATTCCAACATTCCTCATGAGGATCTGAACTCAGTGATTCTGGGAGAGCAGTTGTGGCCAGTCAAGCTGTTAACCAGAACCTGCTATTCACATGAAGCCTGTTTCTGCTTCATCTAGAATGTTCCCCAGTGGTCCTCAACCACAGGGAACAGTCACTGCTGCCTCCCTTGACAAGCAGGGCAAGAGAGGTATACCTCAGGCTGGCCACCCAAGTGGCTTAGTTTAAAATTTAATTCACCAAGCTCAGAAAGCCTGCTCTAGTCTCTGCACCCTCCCACTGTGCCTTCATCCCAAGGTGGGTAAGGCATGAATAATTGAGTGGTCACTCATGAAACCACCAAGGTGGGAGAGTAGAAGGAATTGTCATTGAAAGCAATGCTAGCCGTGCATAGAGCGGGGAAGTGATGCACAGGTAACATGATTATGGGACCATAGGCAAACCAAAAGAGGGTGTCTGGGACCCAAGGCTTGAGCTGAGAGCATAAGGCATGGTCTTTGTTCTGTCTCTGACATCTAGTGAGGCCTTAGCCTCCCTGAGCCACATCCTGCCTACCCCAGGCCTCAAGCAAGCAGGCACAGTGAGATAAAAAGGCAGCATTCTTAAAACAAACCAGACTGAAATGTCACTGCCTTCCTCAGTCAGGTTAGGAAGTTCCTCACCATGACCAAACCAGATGTACATCTCTTCCAGAAACTTCCATGTTCACTCACTTGTTCATCTTCTACAACCATGAAGGTAGATGAGCATAGGCCAGGCCCCTGAGACGACCATCTTTGCAGGAATAAAGTAGATCTGTAGATCCATCAGTCCTTATGTTCCTTGCAAGAGGGCACGGAACAAGGCGGAGGCCTGGGCCCTGCCTACCTGCTGCAGCTGCTTCCTCATTCTCTGTTCCTATTCCAAATCTCAGGTCTCACCAAGGACAAGATCTTAAGTAGATTAACATAACTGGTCTGTATAAAACATTGAGCGAGAGCCCCGCATACCTGAAACGGAAGGGTCAGCAATATCAAAATTAAGAAAATGTCTGAGAATTTTTAAAAACTGCTTTCCAAAATCTCATTAAATCTCCCAGTTTCTCTCTCCTGTATCATGACCATGCAGGATTCCACACATTAAAAAGGAGAGAAAAAGATAGAGTGTGGGAGTTAGTAAGAGACTAGGATAGAAGGAATTAACATCTGGCATTCAGGCACTCTCCTCTATGGGACCAGCAAAGGGGAAGCTGTGGACAGGGCTCCATGGCAGCCATGGTTTTGACTCACACCCTGCTCAGATGGACTCTGAGGTTTGTAGAGCCTGCCATTGAGCCAGGCTCTGGGAGTCTTGACTTGAGAAGTAAGGTCTTTGCAGATATGATCAAACCAAGATGATGAAGCGTAAGGGTTCCCATCTCAGGTATTGGTGTCTGTATTAGAAAAGTTAAGAGAGCAGAGAGGTACAGTTACAACTGAGATACCTGAAGTCCTTCAGAGCTGGAGGAGGCAGGCAGGGTCAGTCTGCACAGCAAGAGCACTCAAACAGACCTCCGTGCCTGTACTCTGGAACCAAGGCCACCAAGCTCTGCTATAAGCACTACAGGTGGCACCCTACCCCATCTGTGTGCCAAGGTGCTGGAGTACAGAAGAGCACTGGCTACATTGGCATGCTCGGGAATTCCTGAAATGAAAGACACTGGAGTGAAAAAAAGCACGAACAGGACTGGAGTATAACTCAACAGTAGAACATGTCTGGCATTTGTGGGGCCCTGGGTGCCTTCCCTAGCACCCCATAAAGAAAAATGTCTGCAAACTGTAAATAACAATATAAAGAGACAGAGACACACTCCCCCAGCTTCCTGGCCAGCTCACACTGCAACCTTCTCTCCCAGTGACAGCCACTCACAACCGCCCAGCTGCTGCATTAAGGACCTTTGCCCACTTTCCCATCAGCGGCCCTCCACCTTCCCTTTATTTATTTATTTTCAGGGGTAAATAAGTGTTTCCTTTTGTTCCAGCAAATGGGTCTCCCACGTTTTTGCATGTTTTAAATATTCACACATGTAAAAGAATGGAAATGTGTGCCCTTGATTTATTATTTAAGGTGCTTTTTCTCTGATAAAGCAGAACCACCCCCCATCTGAGGGGAACTTTACATTTTATTTCCATTAAAGCCTCTCGTTAAAGTTTAAAAACTGCTTTGTCCCTGTTCTTCAGGATTGATATTTCCGTCTGTCAGGGAACATGATTGTGCTTGTCGACATGACAGGAGAGGAAAAAAAGAGCAAATAGGAAGGGAAATGCCAGCCTGTCAGCCAGCCGTGATGGGCTGAGGCAACATGGGGCTATGGCAGTGGGCTGGGATGGGGGGCACAACCAGGGGTCAGGACCCATGTGGGGGACAGGGTCTTTGAGCCTGGATTCTAGGGTGGCTGGACCAGAGCACCAAAGAAAACATGCCACAAAATTACCACAGACAGCTGCCGGCAGTAACAGAGTGGATGCAGGACCAAAGAGCCCAGGAGAGCAGCCCATAGGCCCCAAATGTGCTGGAGCCAGAATACCTGAGACGAGTACAGAAGATGACTTATGCAAGTGGACACAGACAGCTGCACAAAGTTGCAGCTGTGTGCCCAGAGAAACAGGCACTGGTGTCCACCATTGCTGCATCCACACATGTATACACACAGCAGCAATTGTTCACACACTTGTGCACACAGCTGAAATGCATCCAAGAATCTGATCCCAAGCTAGGCCTTACATGCTAGACAATCCATAGTGTTGGTTCATAGTATTTCAAGGCTGGAAATACTTGGGCCTGGATTGAGGGGAACCTCAGAAGTGGACGTGTACAAACACACATAGGGACACGCATAAATACAAATGGGTATGTGTGTGTGGTACAGAGGACGATACATGTGTAAGCATACATGTGTTGTAGGCATGTGTGAATATGTTATACATGTAGAAGTGTGACTGTGTGAATACGGGAGCAGATTGACAGTGAATGGGAGTGACAAGGTGAGCCCAGGTACAAAGGTCTCCAAGGCATAAAGCCTCAGACACTGCAGCTCGAATGTAGGACTGTTCTTGTGCTGTCGCTGACAATGGCTTTGGGTAGTCTAGAATCTTTCCTCAAAGATCTGGACACACTCAACTCTGTACTCCAGCACTTTCCAGCCAGTAACAGCAAGGGCTCTGTCTTCCACCGGCTGTGCATCCCACCCCAACTTCAGGTTCATTTAGGAAGATTCCAGAAAGACTTAGAGGAAGGGCACATGTCACATCAAACAGACTGAGGTGAAAGAATACATGTCACCCAGAAAGACAGAGGAAAGGATGCATGCCACTCAGAGACCCTGAGTGTGTGGTTCTAATATCTGGGAGAGAGTCCAAGTAATTAAGGGTAAGCTTACATTTTGCTGTGGCTATGGCCTTGGTGTGTAGACAGGCTCCTACACTACATCACTCCAGACTGATTGACTCTTTCCTCCTAGAGAGTAGCCTGCCTGCTCCTCTGTCTTTCCCAGGAGCCCTTTGTGGTGCAGCAGCTCTCTGCCTCCCTCCAGAGCATTCTGACAGGTCCTGCATGTTTTCTGTAGACTATGAATGAGGCAGGTAGCATCCATACTTTGTGATGCACTCTGAGCTTCAGGCCTCTGCCAGCTGAGATCAGAGTCCCAGCCTTTCCCACCATGCTGGGAGCAGGGTCTCATTGTCACTATTGGCATGTCTTGCTCACAGAATAAACTGCATGGAAATAGGCAGGCTCCCTTTGCCAGTTCATGAGAATGCTTTTTGATGCTGGAGTCAAGTTGCTGAGAAGGGAGCAGAACAGGGGTATGGAGGGCCATGTTGCTCCCAGAGCTCAGCACGGGCTTAGCTCCTGCAGAGGTTCACCTGGGGGGAGGGGGGATGTCTACTGGGGAACGAGAAGGAAGCCCTGCTTGCTGGCAGAAGCAAGTGGGTAAAGCACCAGGCCTCACCATAGATCAACTTTTTCCTTTGATGCCCTGGTGTCTAACAGTGGCAAGTGACACTCTGGGCTCCTAGATAGCTTTATCAATTGAGAGTCTGTGAGGTCGGGAAGAAAGTGAGTCCACAAACAACACAGCCCAGGAATATTGCTGCAAGGGCAGCTGAGGCACAGCTACCAGCCTCCTCCCCTCCTAGTCAAGTGGAGATCTAGGGAAGAAACAGAGAGGCAAAGTCTGTAACATCCCAGGCAAGTTGGCCCACTGTATCATAGCTCTTGCTCATTTCCTTATGAACTGCGAGGCTCCAAGTTCAAGAATATGGGAGATGTTGCCTTCCTGTCTCCTGAAGCCTGTGTCAAATGGCAACATGAAACCTCCTGATTTAGCTCACTATGAAGCGTCTAGAAAAAGAAATACTCACAGAAACTTCTAGAAGCATGACCTCTAATATCTGTTCCTCTCAATCATTCCCAGAGAATGTATGATGGTGACTAGGTGAAAGGAAGTTTGAATGGTGTCAGGTCCTTTGCCAGTCTGGCTATGACACACGCTCTAGACCTCCTTTTTCCCCTGACAATCAAAATTAAGCTTCAAATATGGGGATCAAAGTAGAGGCCCAAACTACAGAACGGATTCACAGCCTGTTTCTCAAGTCCCTGAGGACATCAGGCAGCAGCAGACAGTTACCACTCCTGAGTGAGGTCTCTGAGAAAGGGCCAAGAGCGGGCTGTATGAGTACCTCTGCCCCATCACATTGGAGTGGCAAGTCCAGACAAAGATAACTCCCATGATACATCATTGATGAGAATCCTTCACCAATGATGTGACTCACCACTTAAAACCCTGGGAAGAGCACATCCTCCAAAGGATACTCCATAAATCTGCTGGAAGCTGCTCATACCCCATTGCCAGCATAGACACACAAAGACACAGACAACAGACAGACAGACAGACAGACAGACAGACAGACGACAGACATATAGCCTGATCATGCCAAATATACTGCCACACATGAGCTCACAGGTGCTCACGTGTTCACCAGCCCCATGGCCTCTGAGACACTCAGCAGCATGGCACTCAGAATAGACCCTGCATTGATCGCAGCAACAGCCTATAAATGCGGCTGGTCTCCTGAGGCTGCTCATTTCTCCCGGCAGCTGCCATGACAGGCGAGAGTGAGGAACACTCAGTGGTGAGATTTATTGAATGCATGGCAGTGGATGGGGTGATGGTGGCTAGTCCTCCCGAGCTGAATTATCTCTGGCAGAAATAAAAATCAGCTGAGCACCAGGCTGAGATAGGCCACAATCTGTTAGCAGAAAATTGGACTGTCACCAGTGTGCCATGTTCATTTTGGCTGATTAAAGAAATATTAATCTACTGTCACCACTGCAGCTGCCAGCAGAGCCAACAGGCGGCAGAGATGAGGCCACAGCTTGTGGACAGCTACACTGCGCTGGTCATGCAGTAAAGGCATGTGTTCAGAGGCTGCCAGCACACCTGGGAAGGGCTGGGTCTACTTTGGGTTGTCTCTGGTACTTAATGAGCCTTGAGGGTGTGGAGTAAAGTCTGTGAGTCCATTCCGTGGAGTCAGCTGTGCATGTTTAAGGAGTGAGACCTCTCAATGCTCCTCTGGTTAGTAAGGGCTCACTCTCATCTGACTGACAGAGATGGGAACCACATATGTCACAGAGCCCCTGCATCTTGTACCAGACTTGGGTCTACATAGGCCACAGAAAGCCAGACTGAGCAAACATCCTGGCCGCTTAGAATGTCTATGCATCTGGTCTTTGATCTAATATGAAGACAGCATTCTCCACTCCCAAACCTAAGTTCTATGTAGACATAAGTCTTGAGTGGCTATCACATGCTATCATCTAGAGCCTACAGCCCCAGCCACCAAGAGGGCACGGAGCCCCTTTAGCCGTAGAATTCCCTGAGAACTTTGCCAGTTCAACTCGCCTGAGAGCATATTATCTTGAACCAGGTTTCCTAGGACCCAGGACCAGCACCCCTATTACTTTCTGAGGATCCTGGTAGGGCTGACTGAGACCTACACAGTATTTGTGGATGTCCAGAGACTGTTTCTTCTCCACTGATAGCCCTTCACCTCTGAATCCTACAGTGAAGGACAGAGCCTGAGTCCCCATCCAGGTCACCACTGTGAGCTGCATTTTGTAGTGTCTCAATCCTATAAATGCTACATGTAGTCAAGCCAAGCCCAAGTCCTCTCTGCCCACCGGGTCTTCTCAACGTCTTCCCTACCCACAAAGCAATCAGAGCCTAGCTCATAGAGGTAAGCAGAAAAGACAGTCAAGGCATCCTACAGTAACAACAGAGCCTGAAATGCCCACAGGAAGGAAGACACAAAAGTTTGAGCTTTATCTAGTAGTAAGCAGCTTGCAGTCCAGGAGGTATGGTGGCAACTTGGTCTTGCTTGTCACACAAATCCACAGACTCTCATCCCTGCTGTAGCTCTAGGGAAGCCCCTACTGTCTGTAGGGTCCTAAAGATAGCCTCTAGCCCCCCAGAACTTCTCTGATGCCTATGCCATCCTATCCATGCACTGCAAAGGGTTCTTCCAATCACAGCTACAAAATGCATCTTACAACAAGGTTTATATTTCAGACCAATTGGGTGGAATATAATTGGCATCAGGCTTCAGGATCTAGGCATCCCACCCCAGAATGGAACATGGCATCTCCAGCTCTGCTTGCCCCAGCTTAGCCCAATGCCTGTTCCCCACTTATAGGTATCCATGGTCACAAGAGAAACAAACTCTGAAGCTTAAGGTCTCAGTCTAGCAGCAGTTGCCTGTTCTTTCCTACAAATAAAAAAAAAAAAGGATGCTGATTAGATTGCAATGTGGTTACTCTGTGTCAGTCACTGAGGTCTTGGAAAAAGTGGGTGGGGCTTTGGTTCACTGGCCTCTCTGGGAACTGCAGGACTGGTCATCATCTCCTGTACCAAGTAGGCTAAACAGAGAGACCAGCCGCCATATCTATGATCAGAGTCTTCACCACCTCAGACTCCTGCTTTCTACACAGCCCTCAGCATATGTACTATTTCGGGCACTAGTCAGGCCTGCACTATGGGATGCCAGCCTAATAGGGATGCCAGCCTAATAAATAGAGTAGGTTAAGCAAGTAATGTTAGAATCAATGCACCAGGTTTCCACCTAGAATCACCAACAGCTTCAGCTCTAAGAATAAAGCCAAGCAGAACCTTGGAGAAAGAAAGGTCTGTGGTGCCAAACTTTATAGGTGATTGAACCCAGCAACTCCCAGGCCTCTGGAAAATGCCAAACTCTACCAAACTATCTGAACCTTGGCTTCAGTGGCCAGCTGCAGCACATACAACCACAAGGTTAGGCGCAGAATTTTTCTGGGCAAAGTTTGAGTTTACTAGAGCCCAGGTCTATAAGATCCACCAGACATCAGGACTCATGAAGGAGTCTCCAGGATCACACGCTGCAGTCATGGACCAGTCTCCAGATTGGTGTTCTTGCCCTGAGGTACCAGCCAGCTTTTCCTGGCTGAGGACCAGGCCCTGGCTCCATGGTAGGAAATGCCAAGCAATCAAAATGGCAGAAGGAATCTCCATATGGACCATGGGGACACTGCTGAAGGATAGAGAGCCACAGGCACATTACAGCAGGAACCTGAAGTCAGATGTCCCCAGGCCACACTGGGATAGGGACAAGATTGTGAACACTGATCAGAAAGGTACTGAATTCCCAGAGGATACTTCCTGAGGACAGTTGGTGATTGTGAGAGAGTTCCCCCTCCCCTGAATGAAAATGGCCTCGTGTTACTCATCAAGACAGGAGCATCTCCCTGTGGCTTCTCAGAATGCAAACAAGACCTCTTGGTTCGGCTTGATGCTGACTTGTAGGTATGTATGGCACAGTAAGATGGAAGAGAACTGGGTATGTGATAAAGAGCATGGTCTCGAGGCTCAGCCATTAAATAATGAGCAGAGATTCGATTTCTGCCTCCTGGAGCTCACATAACCAAACTAAGCACAGAGAGGTATTCCAGATTTGCAGCTCATCCCTAATGTCTAGGACTGTAAGCCTGTAATCTGTTTGTGGGTACACTGGCTCATCCAGAGACCTCTCTTCTACATGCTGCATGTGAATGGTGCTTTTTCTGTGACCTCCTACGGTCACATTTCTGTGTCTCCCTTCCTTATAAGGATGTGTCATACTGGATAAGAATTCCCTAATAACTTTAAGCCCTGTCTCCAAAGACAGTCATGTGGTCAGGAGTTTCTGCCCCAGCCTAACCCTGAGGTCTGAACCCACAGTACCAAATAATCACACAAAGGCTTATATTAATCACAAGCTGTTTGGTCTATGGCTCCAGCTTATTATTTACTAACTCTTATACTTTAAGTTAACCCATATTTCTATTTATGTTTAACCATGTGGCTTGGTACCTTTTCTCAGAGCAGCATTTTCATCCTGTTTCCTTTGCATCTTGCTGTTATCTGCTTTTTCCTCTTCTGTTCCCCAGGATTCTCCTAGTCTGCTTGCCCCACTACTACTTCCTGTCTAGCTACTTCCAGTCAGCATTTCATTAAACCAGTAGGAGTGACAAATATTTACACTGTACAAGAGCAATAGTCCCACAGAATCCTCCCTTTTTCTTTTTCTAGGACTTGAAGACACAGATCTGACACAATAAACCTTTCTTTCCTCCGAGCAGGGTATAGATGGTGCCTGAGGTCTTATCTGAGTCCCATCACTGTATGATCCCAGAGGAAGACCAGGCCAGCCTGTGTTCCTTACCCCACTGCCAGCTAAGTCCAGAAGTGCTGACGAGAGGTGGGAAAGTTGGAACCTCAGTCTTCTGTTGCTCTGCCATCAGCATCCAAAGCCCCTGAGTGTAGGTCACATGAAATATGCAGGAGAATTCTATTATTGAATTAACTATTTATTGATTTATGATTCAAAAGACTTATGTGTAGCTGTTGACAAAGACTCTGAACAGACTCGTGAGACCCCAGGGAACTCCCTCCTGCAAATCCTCCCAAGGTACAAAGTAGAGAAGTAAGCATGGGCATACAAGCCCCTCCCACACACTGTCACCCTGGTTAGCCCTATAGAAGTCAACCTACAGAACCAGAGCTGTGTTCCCGCCCCATTGCTCCATACTCCCATCCTGCCTCCCAGCGTTGAAGGACTCCATCAGCAGTGAAGACATCTGTAGCTCTCCTTCAGCTTTGACAGGTAGGGTCTGAACCAAGCTACCCAGAATGGTGGATGCTATTGAGCACTGGTCATGACCAGGACCAGGTATGCAGCTTGTACACACTACATCATTTGTGCCTTCTTAAAAACAAAACTAGGTCTCATTACTGCGAGTAATTTTCTCTATTCACAACAAAATTGAAAGGAGTGAGAAGGGAGAACCTGGATTCCCCTCTCTTGCCACATACAGTCTCTAACTCTACATCTCAGGACAATCAGAGTTGGTTACTGTACCTTGACACATTGTGGCATTATTATGTTATATTGTTGTTGCTATAGTTACATTAGCACAAAGTTACATTGTTGTGTTATATAGTTACACTGTTGTGAGTCCAATGTTACATTGTCACAAGTATTCGGTAAAACGGTTTTTGCCTAGAATTCAGTTTACATCAAGGTCTCAGTGTAGAACATGCTATGTGTTTTCACACATGTGCAATAGTATACATCTATTATAGTATCAAAAATGAGTCTCACAGTCCTCCAAACCTCCTGTGCCCCAAGACCTAATCACCAGTTCTTTTATGATCAGTTTCACCTCACAGAATGTTCTACAACTGAGATCACTGGGCTTCTGTGATCTCTGACAGCTTCTATCACTGTGTTGCACATAGCTGAGGATGTAAGCAGGTATTTCCACTGTGACTTTTTTACAGATGTGGAGGATAGAGGAAGGCCTTTCGTACACCATCATCATGGGAGCCAGCTAGATTCTACTCCTGACCACTTTACTGTCCAGTGGCCTCTGAGTGGTGTGGGTAGGACTGGCACACATAAAGGCTCTGGGCACATAGCTTGGCTATTATGGGCATAGGGGCTCAGACTGCAGCTCTGAGAGTGAAAGTCTGACCCAAATTCCATCTCAGCCACTCAAAGAAACCAGCACAGCTACTAGCAAAGTGCTGTAAAAGAGACTGTGGGGCTTCCTCAGTCCCACCCTGTAACATGGTGCAGCACACTATAAATAATCACTGTTTTAAGACTCCATGTTGAGACCCTAATGGCATTACTAGGGCACAGGGATTAAGCCCAGGAAGATAATTACCAGCACATCAGACTCCAAACCACAATAACACCTATTAAAATGACATGGTAGGGAAATCCCCAGGATTATGTGAGGGCTGTCCCTGGTAGAGTGCCTCTCTCCACAGAGATAAGCATCCCAGGCCTGGGCTTCCCTACCCACAGCTGGGTAATCATCTCTCAGGGTGGGGAGCTTACCCTGAGAACAAGTGGAACATCTTCTTTGAGGGCTCATGTCTGCTGGGATTCAAGGACCACATTTGTGGAAGCAAAAATGTCCCCACATCAAAGCACATATAACTCCTCAAGATGGGGGCATCTGGCCCTCCCCAGCTCTGTACCCCTTGGGATCCTCTCTGAGTACTTGGGGACTTACTTGTAAGCTGCTTCCAGGGAGAAATGTTGGTCCCACTCAGCTCCTGGGGGTTCTGGTTTAGAGATACAATTTACAGGCCCATCCTGATGAGTTAAAGTCTGGATGAGGGACAGAAGCCCACACATTAAGGGAGATATTAGGAAGGTTCCAAAGGGCCTTGTACAGAAGTGTAAATGGGACTAGGGAGTTGTGAGAAAATAGGGATCAGTACCAGAGACTCAGGTCCCTGGACCTAGTGGAGAGAAGAGAGCCCTAGTGGTCTCCATAGGAAGAACACAGCCATGCTACCAGCATCCATGAGGGAAGCAGGCCAAGGAAGCTCAGGCCACTCCCCTCCCTTGGCTTTCCTGTCTGCCCTCTGTAGAAAGTATAATAATAAGGTAGAGGATATCTGTAGTATGAAGCTTGGAAGTCAAGCTCCTGGGAACATAAACCTGATGGTAGAGGAAGAGACGGTTCCCCTATCATCTATCCATCACAGCATCTCACTAGCTTCAGTGGTCCTGCTATCATCATGATGTATGGATCTCACTAGTAACCAACATTATATGCCCAGCCATGCAGGCTGCAACCCAAACTTTCACTAAGTCTGAGGCTTTTGGCCAAGCATCAAAAATAGAATGCTTATGCTGGGTTCTCCATTTGGGTTCCAGCCATTCAAGCTTGGGGTGGAGACTGACTTATGAGGACTGGCCCCTGGGCCCTGCCTACTGCCACTAACCCCCAGAAGAAAGATGTAATATCACACAGCACCAATCTTCATCATACAAACAAGAGGGCTGGGTACCCAGAGTTGTCCCTGACCAGACAAACTGATAGAGACAGAGCTCCCCCCTCCATCTTTCTGAAAAGTAGCCTGAGACCCAGCTCCTGAGCGAGGGCAGCAGAGCAGGGCCGCTACCCTCTACCAGCTCTTATGGCATTTACCCTGGCCCTGCAATCCCACAGATCATGTCTCCTCAGAAAGTCATCATCCCTCCGCTGCTTACAAGGCCCTTCCCTTGAACTCCACTCTCTTCTCAAACGCACAGCTGGCTCTATCTCTTTATGGCCCCAGGAGCATCTGAGAACCAGATGATGAAGTTGGGTTCTGCAGCATTCTGGCTTACTGGGATCTGTGCCAATGAAAAATAGGACTCTGTGCAGTGACAGTGTAGTTAAAAGGTAGGAGCTCCCTAGCTGTGGAACTACCTTCTTAGAGAGAAGTGTTGGCCAGGATTTCACAAGGAGCATCCAGTTACACACACCCAGCTTCCCCAGTGCACATGTGCATGCTTGCCTGGTCTCTTCCTTACTGTGCCTGGAATAGAGGAGTGCAGACACTTGTGTACACAGTGATTAATCCTTCTAAACTAAATGCTGCAGGAGTGCTGGCTGACCTGGACTATGGCTGTCTTTTATAGTGGTGGCCATGGGGGTGGGGTGAGCTGCCTCAGATTGCCGGGAGAACCTACAAGAGGGTGAGAAGGGCTCTGGTTATAGTCAGAGAACTGGGGAACCATGGTGGTGGCCCTGAAATAATCTCATTTTTTTTAGCCCCAGGGATAGAAACACTGAAAACAAAACCTGAATGTAATCATATCGAGTGTGGAAACAGAGCAAATTGAACTCCAGGATTTGTCAAGCCCTCGGTGCAAGTGGGCACTCTTCGGGAAGATCTGGCTTTGGGATGTGAAACACATTGGAGAATTGACCTGGGGGAGATAGGATTCTTGACCCTGTGTATTTCTCTGAGGCCCTCTTGCCAGAGATGTCCCCTTAAATGAGAGACACCAACTTCATCTCCTCAAAGACATTGCAAACCTCATGTGGGGCAGTGGCCACATGGGAGGTTTCTGCTCTCAAAGCTATCCAGCCATGCACCTCACCTACTTCTAGTCATGCTGCTTCTGGGCCCTCAGAGGGCCAGCACATCCTACCCAGGAGATATCGCAGATGCTAAAGGACAGGTGCACATTCTGTCTCCCTGGGATCTCCATATCACAGAACTATTTTCCTCTCTCTCTCTCTCTCTCTCTCTCTCTCTCTCTCCCTCCCTCCCTCCCTCCCTCCCTCTCCATATATATGTATGTATCTCTTCTGAAAGGTAGCTTGAGACCCAGCACCTGAGCAAGGACAACAGTAGACATTCCACAGTGTTTCTCTCAACCCCTGGACACAAGACGAGCCTGTGATCAGGAGGATAACAATGGTGGCAGCAATCCATAATCCCAGAAATGAGGGAGCTGGGACAGTACCGTATATCAAGAGCTTGGGGAAGTGCTGGAACCATGCAGCTCACACTCCACACTCTCCAGACAGCTTTTTGATGCAGCCTAGTCCCCCTACCATGCCCTCCCTCAGTGCTGTACCCTTATGACTTACAATGAAAGACACAAACAGACTGCCTTCAGGGGGAGTCCCAGGCCAGGCCTTCTCCTGCCCTCACCCAGAAGGAAATGCAATAGGCAGAGGCTCTAACTAGGACAGACTGGAAAAGCAAGGGTCACTAGAGTCACCTATTCACCCTGTCTGATAGAAGGGCAGCCTGAGGTGTGGGCAAGCCACACTAAACTAAGAGAGAAGCTGTGGAGTGGCCTGTATGACCCAGAACTTACAGACAGGAAGTTCAGATGGGCTCAGGGAGCAATGAGTGTGTTTTTAGGGAACATCTATGACCTGTAGGAGCTTGTATTATCCCCAGATTCTGTAGACAAAATCACACAGAAGTAACCCTCTCCTTTCTCCCCAGCTACACTGTGTTGCTAGGGTAATGGGGGCTGTCTCCAGTGGAGTTGTGTCTGCCAATAAGGTGTCTTCAAATCTAAACTCCAGAACTTATGACTGAGACTTACTTTGAAACAGGGTCTCTACAGATACAGTCAAGTTTTTAAAAGGGTACTTAAGGTGGGTCCTGCGACTTGTGTGCCTCCAACAAAGAGAAACCCTAAGGGAAGAGAGTGACCTAGGGAAAGTGGTGCAATGTCACAGGCATAGACAGGAGTGATGTAACCACAACTGGAGGCTCCAGGAGCCTTTGGAGAAGATCTCTGTTCACTGTTCAATCTTGGCCTTCCAGTCTGCAGACTTCTATATGTCTGATCCATGCAGGTCATGGGCCACTGTTCCAGAAGCACATGAATTGCTCTGTACAGACTCAGCCATGAGAACAAATTTTATACAGGGAAAACCCAACTTCCACCATTACCTATAAGACTCACCTGCCAAAGCCGAAGTCACCCTAGGCCCTCTGGTGGCCCTCTGGTGGCCCTCTGAGATCTGTGTCACCCATTGCCACTTGGTTTATGGCACTAGATTCTCACTATCATGGGTGACAGTGAGCTTTCTCTTAACATCTGGATTTCCTCTGGGCAGTGCCAAAACATGTGGAAGAATGCCCTGCCTCCCTCGCCAGCATAACAAGGCTACGTACCCAGGTTAAGCTGCAGTGAGAACTATGTAGCATGACTCTCACCTTGGCTGCTCTTTGATCTACTGTTACCTCTTACCTGTCAGTCCAGTAGGGACCTAATTACAGTTGTGGTGACATTGGTTTGTGTTATGGAGAACAAGGTGAGGCACTGTTCCTCTTGCAACCAGGCTGGACAGATCCCAAACTCCTGGTCAAGCTGTAGAATCATTTCCTCTCACCTCCCTCAAGGTCTTTGCTTCCTTCTCCTGTGGCTTTAGAATCTGAAGTTTATGAAACTTAGTTCCTGGGAAGGAGGAATACTTCTACCAGAGACATGGTTGTGGTTGTGTAGAAACAAAAGCCAAGCCAGTATCCACTGGGTTCCTGTGTGTAGCAAATAAGACATAAGAAGGAATATCACAGCAAATATGGATGTGCACATATGTGAGATCATAACTTCCATACATATGTACATGCATTTTTATGTTTGAGAATCTGTGTGGTTATGAGTATATGTATGTGCAGATTGTAAAGGACCATGCATGCATGCATGTGTGCATTGTTGTACTTTATAACTTGTTTGTGTACTGTGTATACACATATGTGTACACACATGAATGGTAGCTTATTCTTGTGACTGTGCATACGTGTGTGTACACATATGTGTAAGAGTGAGCACAAATGCATGTTCGTGTACATAGGTATGCATGGTTCTCTCTTCCTTCCCATGTCCGTTGCTCTGGAATTTCACTAGCAGAAGTTAGCAGTGGTCAGTGTGACAGTTTAATCTGCACATTACAGAACATCCAAACAGTGTCAGACCTGACACTGGAGAGAAACCAGCTCTGCCCTGGACAGCTCTGCAATGCTGTCAGGAATTGAATGCTCTGACTGTCATCATTTATCTCCCATTTGCCTGGAGAGAGAAAAAGTGTGTTTGCTTCACAATGGGCCCATTGTGTTTCTCAGAGCAGAGGTGTGAAGTGAATGCTGCAGTCAGGGCTGGCACTGAGAGTCAACCTGCTCCCTCCTTGGCCTGCAATCTCCATCCCAAGCCATCCTTTATTCTTTGAGGTGCTTCTCCTAGCTGAAGGCTCCCTGGTCCTCTGATGACATTAGGAGGAGGGATACTGGATCTGAGAGAAGGGTATTTGCTTTTGGCTTTGCTCCAGGACATGGGACTCATCCCCAATAACTGCAAGTGACTCAACCCTCTAACCTCTGATTTTGCAAAACCAGCCACAGAAGCACCCCTCTCAGGAGGTGAGCCAGAACTGCAAAGCTGTCCTTGGTATAGGCATGGTAACCCCACTGCTGGATGATGTCTGTCCCAGGCTTCTGAATTCTCTGATGATTCCTCAGCTGCCAGGTCTCCTGAGATTATTGCCTTTGCTGAAACCCACATGTCAAGGTCCCTGCTATGTGTTCCCAGGAACCCTGGCACTCTTTTGGATGTGGCAAAGTGGCCACTGGTCCTAGTAGACCACTTTTTTTTTCTTTTTAAAAAAATTTTATTTATTATGTATCCAGTGTTCTGCCTGCATGCCAGAGGAGGGCACCAGATCTCAGTATAGATGGTTGTAAGCCACCATACAGTTGCTGGAAATTGAACTCAGGACCTCTGGAAGAGCACCCAGTGCTCTTAACCTCTGAGCCATTTCTCCAGCCCCACTTTTTTTCAAGTAGACAATTAGGAGCTGATAAAGTCTGTAATGATAAGATGGGGAAACTAAGGAGTTTTCAGCCACAGCTTCTCCAAACACCCCAATGTGTTTTGACTCATCCAGCCCTTGTAACAGCCTCTGAGGACTATTGTGTGCTGACTTGTGTCCCCACATTGGTAGGCTGAGACCAAGCACCAGCAGCTCTTCCAGAGGTTCTGAGTTCAATTCCCAGAGGGATCAAGAACAGACTCCGTATCAGAGCCCACAAGAGGCCAGCCTAACTGTGCCTTCACCTTGGCCTTCTGGCCTCTAGTTTGAAAGGCAGGAAGTGTCTGTTAAGTACACTTTGCTGCAGTGGCCCCATGATACAGATAGAGCACCATTGCCTGGTCACCTAATGTGGCTCACTGTCACTTTCATACCTAGCTTCATGCTCTGACATGGCTGGGGTGTGGAGGTAGCCAATGCCATGCTTGTCAAGGTGAGGGTCTGAGTGAACTGAGACCTCGCTGAAGAGCAGAGTAAGGCATCACCATAATGTTCCACCATCCTGAGGAGGAGGAGGAAGAGCCCAGCACTGGTGTCTACACCCAGGCCCTGCATCTCTACCAATGCAGATGACATTTTCAACTAGTGGGAGCCATGGGTCTAGGAAGATCAGACACTGAGCTGGATCTCTGCTCTCCAAGGCCATCTCCTTACTACACCTTCCTGCTGAAGCAACGTCAACATGAAAGACAGTTTTAGATATGAAGTGTCCCCTCACTGGGGCATCCTGAACTGCTTGTGAGCCTTCAAATACCGAGCACTGTCACTGAGAAAGGACACTGTATATCTTAATAATAGGGGCAAAGGACAATGATAAAGTCACATATGGCCCAGGAAGCAGGCAAGAGAACTGCTCAGAGTAATATAGCTTATGACTGCTGTACCAAATTCCTCATCTTGCCTCTGCAAGGCAAGGGAGGACTTCTCTCCAAAGCCAACACAGGACTAGTCAGAGCCTGAAACCAAGGGTAGGTCCAGGTGGAAAAGCAATAATCCAGTCAGGTCTGTCCAGTGACTGTGTGTGAGTGGGTTTTTTCACTTCCTTAAATCTAGTGAGTGGACACTTCTTTGCAAATTCAGCATCTCCTAAGACATTTGATGAGTGGGACAGTGTGTCAAACCAGTGTGTCTGTCTTTGCATGTGCATTGCATCATCTGTGTGCACATTTGTCAAGTATGTCCTTGTTCTTTTTTAAAAAATATTGATTTATTTAGTGTAAATAGGTGTTTTTACTGCATGTATAACTGTGTAAGGGTGTCAGCTCTTGGAATTATAGACAGTTGTTAGCTGCCATGTGGATGCTGGGAATCTTCCTCTGGAAGAACAGTCAGTGCTCTTAACCGATGAGTCATCTCTCCAGCCCCATGTCCTTGTTCTTAAACGTGGATTTGTGTTTGTATACATGTGTCAGGTATGTATATGCATCTATATGAAGCATCCTTGTAGCCTTTTACATATGTATGTGAATGTATGGTGTATATCTGTGTACATGATGGAGTATGCTGGTGTACTAATGTGTGCTAAATGGGTCCTACATGTTTTGTATGCCGCATATGTTCCCTGACACATGCTGCATGTGCATGAATGTATCTATGTACATAGTGGGGCATGCTTGTGTGTCTGTATCCAATGCAGTGTATAATTTTGTGTCTGTGTACTTGGTGGATGCATTTCAGTATGCCTATGCTCTATAACTTTCTAAAGAAAGAAAAAAGATTCACTCCAAACTCCTCATCTCACCATTTAAGACCACTCTACTGTGTCATCCAACAGGGGGTGACATTCCTGAGAAGCTAGAGCCTGACTGGATGATGAAATGGGTCACATCCTGCCCCTCTGTTATAGGGAGATGCTTAATCTATTGGCTGGAATGTCCCAGGCTCAGAATCATCTCACTTTCCAAATATCTTCTTTAGAGTCCTCCTGACATCAAGGGCTAGAGCACCCAGAACTAAGCAGGATGACCTCCCATCAGGGATATAGACTGACAGAAGCCAGATTGGAAGGACATTGAGGAGAGAGGAGAAAACTCACCCGGCCTGATCTTCCTAAGCCACCATGGACAGGACCAGATGCCCCTCAGTGCCTCAGTTTCCTCCACTGGACTCCAAAGAGGGTCTGAATTATTCCAGAGCTACAGGCTAAGAACGTTGTATGTATTCTCCTGCCCAAATCTACCAAGGGCCAGTGTTGCCCAGAGAGGGACACTCAGGGCCATGATCCCTACACCAGCTGTGACTCAGATCCACCTTTCCAAGCCCATTCTGAGCTGGGGTCTGGGTGGTGAGGGGCCTTGCTGCCTCCAACCATGGCTGGGTCTCACTTACCCTTCCCCCACCACGGAGCCCCTCTACTTTCTGGGGCTGTAGCTCTCGGTCTAATTATCTCGAACCTTCTGTTCGAAGACTGCTGTCCTTGCCTGATAAAAACCAGTAACTTTGAAAGCAAACTGGGTCTTAATTTTCCTTGACAGCCCGCTTGAAGCATGCGGGCCGAGCTGGGGTTTAATTAAATGCACATTCGTATTCCAAACAAATTAAGTACAATTAAGGACTCTGAGTTATGGGTATCTATCACTCCATGATGTTTTTGTAAAAATTACCCCATTGAGATCAAAGTCAGAGGATCCTTGCCTTAATTGCTTCATTAGGGCCCCGCGCACCAGGCTTCGCAAGCACCGGCCCTGGTGTCTCTTTGGGAATTACTCAAACGACGGCTTTTGGGGTAATTGCTTCCACATTTTTCTCCTAGAGACGTTCTGGGCTCCACGGATCAAATGCAATAGTATCTTGAGGAGAGTACGGCCCCACTCTGGTCGCCATGCCCGTGGCCACAACATTTTGATGGTACATGCCGTGAGGCCCCACTGACCTGGCATGGAAGGGAGCCTTTGCTCTGCCCACTCTGTCAGAGAAGCTGGTGATCAGGAAGGGGCCAAAACTAGACCACAGGTTCACTAGGACAGTTCCACCAGCCAGTCATCTGCCAAGCATCCACAGGCTCAGCCCTGGCTTCTCCACAACTAGCTATGACCTGAGGTATGTGATGAGCCACACACACACCCAACACTTAGCAAAAGCTCCTGGCCTCTGGAAAACAAGCCACTTGCCAAAGGCAGGAGATGAGGACAGTGGTCTCAGGCAGTCACTGACCTCTGGTTCTAGGACCTCAATGAAGGTTGCATCCCCTCCCAACTCAAGTTATTGCCGGTCCTTTTCAATGACCAACCCTTCCAGAAGTGAGGGAATCCTCCCTACTACCTGGAATAGGGCAATGCACAGATTCTACCTCAGGACAGGGAGCAGCACAGGAACATGGACACTAGAGGCTATTTTCCAGGCCCAGCTCTGGTTCTGGGTAGACACAGGGTGGCTAGACAGGTCAATATGGCTGGAACTGAGGCCACTAGGTCAGAAACAAGACACCGCTCTGGTGGGAAATTCAGATTTAGTGTTTCCTTGAGGGTGTCTCACTATATCTTACTTGAGACATTCAGGAAGTGAGACCTGTAACAGACCTACTCTAAGGCTACCAGCAGCAACATGAGCCTCAGGAAGGAGGGGGTGGAGACAAGGCTGGTTGGTCTGTCCCTGGTGGAGCGAATCCCCAGGACTCACACTGCCTGACAGCTGTTGAGAACACTCCAGAGTCTCCCCATTTCCCCACTACTTTGCTTTTCTCACTTCAGGATTCTCCCACTCTGTGAAGCAAAGCCCAGCACCTCACCTTGGCTCCTGGATTCAGAGCAGCAAGTGAAACCCAGTTACTTGTCCTGGCAGAACTGGCCCTCTACAGTTCTGATTACTGACTCTTCAGAAAAGGACTGGCATGGAGGACCTTGGTCTTTCTGATCCCAGAGAAAAAGAAGGACTTCAAGGAGTACACCAAGTTTAGATTCCTCTTTAGACTCTACACCACAAACTCTAATCCACAGTGCGGAAGGACCACAGTACAGAGCCCTAGAGTTAGGTGATCAAAGAGGAGTCCAGCATCCCAAGAAAGATCAGCAGCATTTAGGCAAATTTTCCTTTTTACCAGTGAGGAAACAGAGGAGGTATTTGTCCCTAGTCTGACAGGCAATTAGTGGTTTTTAGAAGTTGCAATATTTCAGAGTTCTCTTCTTGACCTCAGCCCCCTTGGTACACCAAAGGGTCACCAGTGCCCTTCCTCAGTAAACAGTCTGTCAAGGACTCTAGTGCTATTCGGGGAAAGCCTGGTCACCTCCAGTTCCTGCCCCAGGCTGGCCTAACTAGTAACATGAAGGCCACTGGCCACACTGACACCTGGCCAAGGCAGCAGTGTACACATTAATCCCATGTCGGTGCATGCTGGACACCATGGGACAGCTGCCTGATTACTACACAGGCAGGGGCTGATCCAAAGACCCCTTTGCAAGGGACTGTCAGTAGGAGCAAAGCTGCAGGATCCATGTTTACGCCAGAAAGGAAGCTCAGAGAGCTGTGGTCGGGGCTCTTGTGATTTTTAGGTTCAGAGCAACCTCACTCCCAGGCCAACAGATTCTGTGATACTCCAAGCACCTATGTTCTCAATAGTGTCATGGCAGACACTGGGGGGACCCACTCTCCACAACTGATGAGCCCATAATGTTCCCAGTAAGGGCTGCCATGATGGGTGGGAAATTCCCTCAGACCAGCACCTAAGCCTGATCATCTGCCAATCATCCATGTAGCAGCACCCAGGCTCGGGCTGTGCCTCCCAGCAAAGGGTTGGGCTAAAGTGATAGATAGGTTCTTGGAGACAGTCCCAGATGTACAAGAGAAGCCCATACCTACTCCACCTAGAAAGGCCACAGAAAATGCCTAGCAAAAGCAGTGTCAGCCCTAGTCAGCCCTATGCCAGGCCTACCAAGGCTTGTGGAACCCCTAATAACAGCCCACTGGGTGTCTATTTCTCTTTTACAGCACACTTGTGAGGCATGTACCCTGCTGTATGGCTCAGGATGTGGGAGTCAAAGAGGTTAAGTGGCTATGACCATTACCCAGTAAGTGAGGGTTGGGGGACCTAAATCCAGTCTCAAGTTCAGAACCAAGTCCTCTTACAGAACAGGTGCACACACAGGGAAAGTAAAGGTGTCCACTCCTAGGGGTACATCTGAAATTCAGGCCAAGACTCCAGGCTAAGCTGAATAGTGATGGATGGAGGGTGGCCTGGGACCCCTACAGGCCTCATTACCTGCCTGCCAGAGGCTGAACTGCAACCTGTCTCATGCTGGCACATTCATTGAATATGCACAGCTCTATCAGCATAGCATGGCTCCACACCATAAACTTTCAAGTAGAAATCAAAATAGATTCATGGGGGGAGGGGGCGCAGATAGGGACTAGCCTAGACCAGTTAGTTAAGGAAGGCTCTACAGTGAGGCAAGCCATCCCAGGACATACTTAAGCTGCTCCAGTTTCAACACCTAGCAACTCATGTCCTCACAAGTCCAGAGCTAGTTAGGGTCTATTACAGGGCTTCAGTCTGTCCATACCTGGGTCTCATGAGTCCTGAAATTGAGGCCTAATAGCCACTAGAAAACCTTGGGTGGAGGCTGGGAGTTCTTGCACTGTGCCTTGTCATACCCAGATGGCCCCAAGGCAAGAGAGAAAGAGGGGCCATCAGACAACCCACTAAGAGACCAGAGGAGTGGCTGGAGAAGTGGCTCAGCGGTTAAGAGCACTGTCTGCTCTTCCAGAGGACCCGGGTTCGATTCCCAGCACCCACATGGCAGCTAACAACTGTCTGTAATTCCAGTTCCAGGCAAGACACCAAGATAAATAACTAAATAAATAAAGAAGTTTTAAAAAAAAAATCAAAAAAAAAAAAAAGAGACCAGAGGAGAAGAGAGATTTGGTGAAGAGCTTGGGGTTCATGGGACCAAGGTGGGCATGGGGCAGGGGCTGGGGGTAAGTGCCAGAACCAAGATGTGTAGCCTAGGAAACAATCACATCTTGGTCATTGAACCAGAGGGATGAGATAGACAAAGAAGGCTTGGCAGCTGGCTTTCTAAAGATGGTCATCTACACCTCTTACATCCACCTTGCATGTAGGGATCAGGTGTGACTCCAGGACAGCCCTGGAGCTTCCACAGGGCAACAGGTAAAGGTGAGATAAGAGATCCCCCATGTAAACAAGGGAAAGTCATAAGGCCTAGGATCCTCCTTAGAGAGGGCCCTTTGTAGACAGGATCTGTCGGGAGATCCACAGAAGTGAAGCTGAAGGTAGCAGAACAAGGCTTGCTGCTGTCCACCAGCCCTTCCTCAAAGTGGACAAATGGACAGTTCTCAGAGGTACCCACCTGTTCTCCAATGCTAGGCTGGTGCCAGCTGCTTTGTTCATCAGTAGCATCAGCTGCTGGGCAAGTCTGCCTCCACTTTCCTGAGCCCATAAGGGGTGGTCACATCATCCATGACACACGACACACAGAGAGATCTCACAGGTGGAGAGTCCTCTCCCTGGAACTACCATTGACTTCTAGAATCATAGCAGTCAGCTCTACAGACAAACTAAAGGTCTTGACTGATGTCCCTTCCCTCCTGTAAGCCACGAGATGTGAAGAGATGGCCAGATCCCTCCTCTAGCCAAGTGGATACCTGGTATGCACGTGGGATTAGGTGGCTGAGATGCAGAATGTATGGGAGTATGCCAGAGGCTAGGGTTAATGAGTATGTCCCTTTTTGCATAGGCAGGAAGCTAAGGACCAAGTAAATATATCTCTCTCCTGCTGCCCAGACCCTCCTCAGGCCATATGTGAAGGCTTTGGTGACTCAGAAAGCAATATAAGAAGCCAGGAAAGCCCTTGCTGGTGAGCAGCAGAAGCCATGGAAAGCAGCCATGGTGGCAGGGTGGCTTGAGGGGTGTGTAGGGGTGGGAAGGGACAAGTTCTCTGATTCTGCAGCCTTGTTGATCAATGAGCACCAGGTATCACACAGTTTGGAGTCTTTGGGGAAGAGGCTAGTGGAGGGTGGCCCTAAGCCCTTTACCGCTGTGGAAAGTCCTAAGGTCAGGGGAGGAGCCATCCTTTTTGTGGACAGGACAATGGAAAGAGGACCAGCGAGGTCATCAGCGATGACATAGAAAATGAGTCTCTGGAATGGCAATAATGTCAACCAGAGTCTAGAGGTCAGGAAGCCCTTGGTCTGTGACAGTCTTTAACCACACAATATTTATGAAAATAACAGCGTGCCTAGGGCTCCAAGGCCATGTGCATGGGAGGGACACTAACCACTCCATGGCCAGCAGCTTAGCAGCAGGTCCAGAGCACCAGCACACCCCTCAGACAGATGGGTCAGTGCTTTGTCTCCTTGTCCCATTAGGGTTTCCGACCAGGAAAGCCCATCCTGTCAGAGTGGCACTCCCTATCACTGACACAGAAGACCACAGCCTTGACTCCTGAAGGGTGAGGATAGTGGGAGGAGCTTCTAACAGCATGGAACACAGATAGGAGACCAATGGGAAACATTGCCACCACCATCCTTACCTACAAGAATAACCTTGGCCCCAGAAGCAGTACACAGCTTGGCCATGAAAAATACGAGGGACCTTCCAAGTGTGTTGACAAACACCTGCAATCCTAGCTACTAGGGAGGTGAAACAAAGGTCAAGATCTGCCTAAGTACAAAGCCATTTCAACTTAGTGAGACCCTGTGTCAAAATTAAAGAAAGTCAATGAGTGCTCAGGAGCATAGGGTTTGCCTAGTGTGCACTGCATTCTGGGCTAGATGCTCTGCACTGCAAAAATAAAAGTTAAAAAAAATCAAAGGTGTCTGTGAATACTCAGGAAGTTCATCTGCTTACTTCCTCCAAGGAGGAACCTGGAATAATGGGTTCAGGGCACTGGTAGAGGTGGCAGGTCGTTTCCATGGTTACTGATTAGTTTGTTCATTTGCTTCTTGCTAGGTTACAGTATCAGGTGTGCTTTAGTTACCTAGTCCATGTCCTGTGAAGTGTAGAGCTCACATCCATGGATGGTCCTGGCTTAAGTGTTGAGAGCTGGAGAACACTTCCCCAGTCCCCTAAGCCCCATTAGGCTCTTCCTGGATGACTTTACACACCTGGATTTCTCAACAGTTCAGAGAAGAAGTTGAGGCAATGGACAATAGAATAATTTTGCAAAATATATGTCCACCCAAGCCCCAGAAAATAACTATATTTGGAATAAATCTCCCATATATAGTTAATAAACAATCTCCTACCTTCCTTTTTCATTTACTCACCATGTTGCCAAGGCTATATTTGTTCTTGAACTTCCAATATAGGTTTTGTGTAGGGAGTTTTAGCCTCTCAAATAGCTGGTGCCCTCTATGCCATCCAGCTAAAGATATCCAAGTTGAAATCCTTCTGGATTTGGGGTGGACCTAATCTGATGATTGGTTTCCTGACGAAAGGTAGAGTGTAAAGGGCTATGAGACAGTAAATCCAGGAGCCATAGATGCAGAGTCATCAGAAACTGAAAGAGATGGGTCTCTCCTTTGGAACTGTGGTCTGACAGCATGGAGGCTCCAGGCTGAAGTTCCGGGAAATGGAATATCTGCCACCTCATTAGCATCCATGACAAAGCCTCAAAGAACCAACAAGCAAAAGTGTCTAGAGTGGTAAGCCAGGCTTTTAAGATTCTGTCTCCCTGTGCAGGTTCTTACTGACATCAGAGCCTTCTAGAAGCTCCTTAAACTGTAGCCATGTGGTCAGCCCCACCCCCCCAACAACAACACCAAGTGCAGAAAAGCACACATCTGTTTTCTCTGCTCTGCTCCCTGGACCAAAGCTTATTCCCAGGAAACAGGCACCTCCAGAATGGGTCTCATGTAAAGAAGCCCCAGCTAGTCTCATTTAGATGGGGGCAATGTCAGTGACATCATAACAGTAATATATGCACACAGAGTATTGCTTTCTTTAAAATATTTTTATTTTTTATTTTTATTTTATATTTGTGAGGTTTTGGCCTACGTGTATGTCTATGCAACACATGCATGCAATAACCTTTGAGACCACAAGACGGTATCAGAGTCCCTGAAGCTGGAGCTAGTGATGGTTTCTGGGAACCAAACTCTGTTCTCTGCAAGAGCAATAGACCTTGAGCTATCTTTCCAGCCCCTACTTTAAAAAAAAAAAATTATATGCAATGGACAGGAAGTGGGGGGGGCATGTGCATGTGAGTGCAGATACTTGCAATGGCCAGAAGAGGGAGTCATATGGCCTGTAGTTAAAGTGAATTGTGAACTGCCTGACAGGGGTTCTAGGAACTGAACTCCTGACACCACAAGAGGTCTTAACCTCCAGCCCCCAGAATGTTCACTTCTGTACAAGAGGGAAAAAAATGGGTAGACTTTGAAAAGCTGTACAGTGCCTTGACAACAGGGAGCAGAAGGTGGCATTTTGCACCCCAGATAAAGTGGACAGAGGACAGAGGTGGCACTTTCCCTTCTAGGAAGGGCTGGCCAGTGACAGACACATGAGTGGACAAGAAGGAGCCAGGCAAAGAGGCTCACCACTGACTCCACAACTCTCCTGGGCTTCTCAGAGCCTGAGTGGCTCAGGGAGCCCCACACCATATTCCACATCCCTACCTGTTTCTCCTCTTCACCTCCTGAAAATGCAGCAGCTTCTGAGATCAGTCCCCCAGCCTGTGACACCTTCTCTTTGTCCTCCCCCGGGGACATTGATTGCCAGGAGTCTTGGTTTGACCGATATTTGTTTTCCATAATGGTACCTTCTCAACCTTGAAACTAGTTTCTGTTTTGAAAATTATCTGACATCTGAAAATAAGCTGATTCCAGGACAAATGCTGGCCTGTGTACCCAAGACGAGGGGACTACCAGCCAATAAATGAATTCTGGGTCTGCCGAATCAGTGACACAGTAGCAATACTCCTCCAGGGCATGATTGGTGCTGCCCCTGTTCAGAAGCCCATGGTGACTCCAGATGCCACAACTAACTCTGAGTCTGGCTCTAAGCTTCAAGATTTGGACCAAGAGGCCAAGTCCAGTGACCACTGACCTCTGGAAGCAAACACTAGTTCACACAGAACACAGACGAGGGACTCAAATTACAGGACTAAAAATTCACATGGGCACCAGAAACCTGTGCATGTGTTCATGGAAAGGGCAGTCACACACTAGGAGACATACACACGTCACACATGTATAACTATGCATGAGATCACAGACAGACATGCCACATATGTGCCTGAGCAAAAGGAACTACATGTACACCCATGTTCCTCTATACACACATGTAGAGCCCTCAAGAACAATACCACACTCCCAACAGGGCCCATCATAACTTGGGACATAACTGACAAGGGGGGTTATTTCCCAGCCCTAACCTGAAAAAGAAGCCTTCAGGGATTGGCACACAGAAAGAAGCAGTCGGGCTTCAGTGAAGCCCCAGCCGGGCCCAGGTTCTAATACACAGCTATCTTGGAAGATCCCTCCTGCTTCTCAAACAGGAGGCTCTGCTTGTCAAGGCCTAGATGCAAGGTCCCTCAATGGCTCTGCAGGAGGGGACAAGGTACATAGGATACCCAAAATGCATCCTCAGACCTCTGAGCTGCTCCCTAGAAGGACCCAAGTTGAGCAAGGCCAGAGCACATGTGCACAGAACAGGCTCTCACCTAACTCAGACAGGACAGAGGACATGTGAGCCCCCATGATGGCTTGGCAAAGCTATGTCCAACTCCAATAACTCCCAGAAGCTGCTCCTGGTAGCCAAGTGAGAAACACTTGAAAAAGCAGGATGCTCCCACCACATCCTTATGCATCCACCTAGCCAAGCACAGGTTAGTGCCCATTTTCTATTTTAAGGCCAACACTGCCTTGGCTGGGCCACTCAATGTCACCAGGAGCTGGGTGAGGGGAGGAGGGCAGAACCTTCAGAACTAATGTCAATTTTCTGCATCAAATATTTTGATAATTAAACAAAGCTGATCAAGAGAGGCAAGCAGCGCGGCTCCGGAGCTCAGGAAGCACAGCCCATTAAATAGAGGGGCCAGAAAACGCCTGAGGCGGCAGCCCCAGATTAATGGCTTGGCGGTAATAGATTTTCCCAAGCTCAGCCGCACGGGGCAGCGTGGGGGCAGGAGGGGCTCGGGTGTTTGGGAAGGCCAGTCAGGAAACGGGGGCAGTAAATCAAGGTGCAGATGTGGGGCTGGCTGTGGGCAGTGACCCGCCCATCCTGGTCTGAATGTTCAAGTCTAGGGTTCAGAGTGGCCCTGAAGACCCACGGCAGGTCTGTCCTGCATTTTAAATTTGCAGCACAAATAGCCTTGGATGGCCCAGTTCTGTCCTTCAGCAAGGCATGCGCCACACAAAATAGGAGAGTCCATTGTACCCTATGCAAAAAGCCCATGTTCCTGCCTCTGTCTTCTGGGTGGGAGAGAGAAGCAGAATCCATCCAGATGGGGCTGACCTAGATGCCTGTATGTCCACACAGCTGTGATTCTGCAAGACAGAAGAAGAAAACAGTCTGGGCCTATGGGTGCCTGATACGATCACACTACAGGTGTGAGTTAAGACTGCAGCGTTTTCGAAGCCTGGAGACAACTTGAGGTTAATGAAAGTCAGGGCTCCTGGCCAGCCCTACCCCCACGTAGCAGCTGACCTGAGGAGAGCACTCATGGACTTTCCGGAAGGTTCCCACGTGGTCTTGGTGATAAGGAGCACCAGACCATGTAGAAGACTGGCCCTGACCCCTGGTGGAGTCAGTGGGCCCCACAGAGAACCCCATGTTGTTGGGGACCTTCTGCTAAAGGTCCTATGGAAGCTTAGCTCGTCTCTTAGGGAACTGGCCTAGTTTAGGGGTTTCATTTGTAGGCACCAGGTTCCCTTGACCCCCAAAGTCCTGAGTATATAATAAGGACTCCTCCTGTTTCATGGTGACTGGGTCTGAAGAGGTGATAGTGGCCAGGCTAGGAAAGCAACACTAGTTTGGGTGAGCTAGTGGAGTCTGTCACAGAGAGTCAAGAAGCCATGTCATCTGTCTACACTGTCATCTGTCTGTTTGCACTGCCGTCTGTCTACTCTGCCATCTAAACCTTTCCCTAATGCTGTTCAAGGAAGCCAGGCACCACTAAGGAGCAGCTGATTCCAGAACTGGGCAACTTGGTCCATCAGCTGCCTGCTGGACAGCGAAAAAGAAAAGATATGGGGGCCCGGCTAGGCAACTGTACCAGCAGCAATGTGACCTCAGAAAATAAGAACTCTGGATTTAGGAGCAGAATTCTAGATAACCAAAAGGTATAGTGTCTCCTCAGCCTTCTATTGTTAAACTCAATGTATGCTAGGCTCTAGAGCAGAGCAGGTTGTCTTAGACCTTCTCAGCCAGGCTGTGGCTGGGAACCCCTCATCCAGGCCAGTCAAAGCCCCCCACAATTTCCATACCAGTACTATAACTACTCAAGTCCTCTCCATCCCCAGAATGTCTCAGGCAAGAGGCCTCGGCAGAAGGTTTCTTGGATTCTCAACATAACAGCCATGCTGGAGACATTTCAAACTCTCAGAGGCTCTAGATCTGCTTTTCTGTGAGCCAGTGAGTAGCATTTGAAGTCTACTGGTAAGAACCATGAAGAATCAGGTCCTAATCTACCTGGCCCTGGATCCTAATCCTTATCCTTGCCTAGAAGCCTGTGCAAACAGAATGGGCCCACCCATCCTTCCATCAGGCCTTATGTAGATCACTATACTCCATTCTAGATAGAACACACACACATACACACACACATATACACACACATACGCACACATACACACACATACACACATATGCACACACACATGCACACACTTATATACACACATACACACACATGCACACACACATATATGCACATACACACACATACACACACACACACACACACACACACACACACACAATGCATCCCTCCAGGCTCTGTAGTATGGAGTGGAGTGTCTCTGTTACTGTTGGTCTAATTAGGATCATCTTTCCCCAATAGAAGCCAGAACTGGGACATTGTTGGAAGCCAGAACATATAAGTGGCACTGAAGAGTCCACTGTGCTGCCTACCAGGTTAAAGCTTGCCAAAGCTTGCACTTGGATCTAGTTCCAGATGCTGGGCAGGTAGAGGGAGGATAACTAGTCCTAGAGACAACTCCCTACACATCTAACAAACATTTAAACTAACCCCAGATCTCCAGATCCCAGGTTCTTTGTGCTGGCAGTCTAGTATTTCATTGCAGAAGGGCAGAGCAGATGAGTTTCTCTGTGGCCTCCTTGCCTTCAGAGCAGAAACCACATGCACAGTCCAGTGCCATGGCTTTCTCTCAGCTTTGACCTCTGTAAGGCTGAGACCATAGTCATCCTATGCCCTTGTGGAAATTATTCCCTGTTTTCTAAACCCCTTCCCTGCCTCACAGCCTATATGCTGTGGCATTCATCCTTGGCCCCTTCCTAAGCCTGAGCACAGAGGAGGTACCCTCCACAGGAGGCATGGTAGGCTGGACTATGGAAACACTGCTGGAGACCTCCCCTCTCATTACTGTCATGAGACCCTGCTCACTTGCCTCAGCATAGCCCGTGTGGCTTCATCTCCTTTGACTCTCATCCTGCAGAGGTGATAGACCCTAGGGAGGGCAGCAAGGCCCCACCTTGGGATTTCTGTGCCTGTAACACCCACTTCCTGTCCTCCAGTTCCCTTTGCAGGGGCACAGGTCAGAGTAAAAGAGGCTGTGCCCAAGGAAAGAGGGAAGGGTTACCTCGTGTGGTGATTTCAGTGAGACATTTACCACAATCTAAAGCATTAGAATCCTGGTCCCTAGCTGGTGGTCCTGTTTGAGGTTGCTTAGAAGGTATGGCCTTGCTAGAGAAAAATGGGGGTGGGTTTTGAGGGCTTAGTCATATTTTATCACTGCAATAGAAAAGTAACTAAGATACTGTGTCAGGATCATCCCAGGATTATCCTACCAAAGGTCCCTGGGGATGCAGTAGGCAGAAAGGAGCCTATATGCAATTCCTCTTCTACCTCCAGATATTCTGAGATCCTCCACACCCTTACCTGTGACCAATGAGGCTGAGATGTGTCCTGTGTTCCTTGGTCTCACTCAGATTTCCACTCAGATTCTAGTCTCCTGAAGTAAGTTGGTGGAACCCCAGAGGGATTCCTGGATCTGAGGGTATGATCAATGTCTCTCCCTCAAAGAATACATAGGAATAAAAGAACAGCAACACAGGATGTCCCGCTGCACGCCCCTCGCCCCATGCTGTCAGCTATGATGGCTTTAGTGTTCATCCATTGGCATGTGATGACTCTGTCTCTAAAGCCAAAGCACTCTTTCTCACTGTCTCTCAGATTATACTGACACATAGGAGCCTCCTAGGAGCCTAGTGTTCATGGCCACCAAGGACCCAGAAGGCCCCAGAGCTCCAGGAGCTCCAGTTAAAACCAACTGGTCAGTAGACCAAGGTTTACTGGGAGGGTGGGTTAGGGAGACAGCCAGGAAAGGAAGTGCAAGGGCTGGGCTCCCAAACAGAGCCCCATGGATGAATAGCAAATAAGAATAGACAAGGATGGTCATGACTGAGAGCACTTTAAGCAGAGGATTGAGGGAGGCAAATGTTCTAGATGTGTGTGGGTAAGACTTGGCTCAGACCTTGGCCATCAGAGGCTGAGCAGTTCCCTTGATCCAGGGACCCCGCTCTCCACCAAAACCTAGGCTGCCAAGCGGAGGTGCCATGCCCTCCATAGTCACTCCCGCTTGCTGTAGCCACTAGGACACGGAAACTCACAACCCACCCACCACCTGTGAGGGTCTCTGCCTTGACTGTTAGCCTTTATTCAATGACAGGACCATAGCCTCAGGACCCTGGACTGGCTATCTCCACTGGGGACCATAAATGCCTGAAGCACTCCGCCTCAGCTTGGTCACTGTAACTACATGGTAACTCAGACAGAAGCATCTTTCTATTGGCTATGACAGCAGAAATAAATCTGTCCCCAGCCAATCAACTGTGGGCAGCAGTGCATAGTAATGAAGGTACAGCCAATAGAGGCAGGAAGTATTGGGAACCAAGCCGTAGAGAGGGTGTAGCCTTGTATGCACACTGGCCCAAAGCCCCAGTGGCCACTAAACTTAGGAGCTAGAGCTGCTTCTTTCTGCCCCCTTGGGAACTTAAGGACTTCTCCTTCTATTCCACAAGCATGTCTGTTAAGAGGTGTTGGGGGGGGGCAGGGAGAAAGGTTGACCAGATATCCAACCATTGGGATCCTACCCTGCCCCCACTCAAGGAATTCCAGCTTATATTTGTCATTTATAGCTGTGTGACCCTGGCCTGGTCCTGGAGTTTCTTGGAAGCTCCCTTTTCTCATCTGCAGAGCACAGATGCAACTCTCAGCCAGCTGTTGAAGCCTGGTACAAAAACCCATTGCACCAGCAGCAGGCTGCAAAGAGCTGGCAAGCCACAGCAAGCTTTACTGACTGTGGATAGTCCTCACTAGGCTGGGATGCAGAGTAGAAACTCAAGAAATCCCTCATTCCTGGCACTGACCTGGTGGATGTGGGCCCATGACAGGTTCTCTCGAACCTTCTTATCCCCAGGCTCCTCCCCTACTGCCCACACCAGCCCCAAGGGCCTCCTTTTCTTGACATATCCTTCACTGACCATCCATGTTGACCCAACCCCAAGAATCTTTGGCAAAAACGTAGGTGACACATCCAGGCTGGTGATTAGCAAGTGTCCCTGCTTTTGAAAAGACTTTAGCTGACTATCTTTGAGGCCCTAGGTCAGGGATCTATGGCACACAGAGCTTTTCTGTACAGCAAGACTGAGGGAGATGATAACACCTGGACTTGCAGCAGGAATGACCACTGGCCACATGTCCACTAACTCCCATCCTCAAGAATCTCACCATCTCTGACCACTCATGACCATGGTGCTTTAGCTGAGGCTAGCTCCATAGTCACCTCCCTGGAGGATGGGGTAAAAGGCTGCTATGTACTGCTCAACACAGTACATCTCTGTCTGTTGGGATCCAAAGACCCTGGGCCAACTTACCAGGGGCATTTCCTCAAAGCAGAAAGGGGAAGCATTTTCCCAAAGCAGCAAAACAGGGCTGTGACATCAGAACCCTGGGAACACACAGGATCAAAACAGATACCCCATTCACCAAACAGGCCAGCTCACCATGGGCCATGTCCAGAAAGTGGGAAGCCATCCACTTTCCATTTCCTCACCTCTCACACCCACTGGACCTGTACCCTCTGTGTGAATGAGCTAGCCTGGAAGCTTGACTTCCCTGCAGCCCCTGGAAGGACCCCACATGCTATACTGGCACTGACCATACACATATGCCCATCATCAAAATGCAAGAGCTAGATGCCACTCTTTGTTGGCCCCTATATAGCTTCCACCCAGCGTCACAGCACAGTAGGGTCCCAGCATTCCCAAGCAGGGGTCAGGGGAACGAAGCCCCCAGGGATTCCCCAAACAGGTCCATGGTTTTAGATTTCCCAGTCTTGGGAACCCATAATTTGAACCTGGTCAGTCACTATAGCTTCTCCAGCCAATCTGGCAGGAAGGGACAGCTTCTACCAGGCCAGTAACCTTGAAATGAAGGCAGAGGAAATGGGCGGTAGGTGTCAGCCCCTGTCTGGTCTCCTGAGAAAGATATCCATAGCCCAGGTTTCCCTCACTCAAAGAGAAGATAGAGCCATCCCATCTCATAGATGTCCAGTCTGGGTCCACTCTCAGCGCCCTCATTCACAACAGATAATGGTTTAATAAGTGATCTGTTTTTTATTTAAAGGGTCGACAGTAAAACCCAGATCACATTTCTCACTTGGTGGGTTAAAAAACCGCTTACTCTCATTTCTGCAATGTAAAGCGACACTCTATCAAATCAAACATTTCCAGATGGGCCCAGCTTGGTGGATGAGAGTGGTGTATAGGCAGAGAAAGTAGGCAAGGAACACCACCTGCTGGCCAGTGGTTGGGCAGCACCCACCATCTCGGCTACTCTCCAGGCTTCCCCAGTTCCAGACTACCTGTTGTATTGTGAACATAGGTAGGTTTCTGTGAGGTCTAGAAATCTCCCATCAACACTGCCTAGAGTCTGCAGAGGTAGGGGTCTGGTCCTGTCTCCTACTAGCCACTAAGATTACAAGGCTTGGATAACGTCTGCACAGTTTTCCTCCCAGTGACAGGAGTAGGTTGCATTGAGTGTGAGTCAGAAGCCACTGAGTACAGGGTGTGTTTATCACCTGGATAGTATGGAAGGCTTTGGAAAGTTACAGCTTAGTGTGAGCAAGCCCCTATTACACAACATCCTCACCCAGGGTTCCACACCCACATCAAGGACAGTATGTGAAGTTATCCCATGAACAGGTCCATCTGGATTCTCAAATTACCCTTATCCTTCTGAGCTATAAGAATGTCCCTCTCCAGAGTCGCCAAAAATCTTAGGAGCTAGTAGATGGCTCCATTCAACCTAGAGGACACTGACAGCATCTGTTCAACCAGTATCCCTGAAAGTTCAACCACCATGCTACAGTTTGTGAGCTCTGGCTACTGAGGGGTGACAGACACCTGGTGTAAGAGACCTGGCTGCCATACCTTTGGACATGATCTCCAGATATCACTGAGTCTCCTGGGCCCACTACCCATCTCCAGGGGCAGGAGTCCTAGAAGCTAACTGGTTGGCATCTCCCCAAAATGCATTCCCAGGATTCCCTCATGGTATACAGTTTTCACTCTGGATTAAAGCCGAAGCCAGCTATAAATTTAATAACAGAGTTATAAACTCTTGAAAGTGCACGGATGGCTGACCGACCCCAGAGAGGGGTAGCATCTATAAATAGAGGTTTGTGTGAATGAACCAACCTCAGAGTTTGCTCTAAAGATCTCTGAATTATCTTTAGTAAAAGCTGCTTCATGACTGTATTGGTGAAGGCAGACCCAAGTAACAGCAATATCACCTAACAACACCCCCACAAGGCCTGCTCAGATGCTTCTCTTAAAGTGGATCCCACCCCAAAGCACAGTCACCCACAGAGGCCCAATGTCTACACTAATGTCAAAGACACTGAGAACAGACAGAAGCCAGCTGGCCAGAAAAGGGCTGTCCTGCCTCCAGAGTTCAAGATGACCCCCACAGGAACCATGCCTATCAGTCCTGGGGCCCTTCCCAATCAACCTCAATTGTAAGCAATGAAGATAGGGAGTCTCTAGAGGTCTCTCTAGACCTCTGTGTCTATGAAATGCCAAGACCCTGTCCTGTCCTTCTTACTCAGATTGGGCCTTTAGCATGGGGAACCCTGCCTTCTGATGCCTCCAGCTACCTGGCCACTGTGCCAACTGTCAGTGGGATCCACAGTGTAAGAGGAGCAGAGAGCCTGGGAGCCCCAGGCCTGCAAGCCTACCCTTTGTTACCCACTGTAGAGACTTAATCCCATAAGCTGAGATCCATGGTGCTGTCCACCTTATTTCCCTTTTCATTCTTAAGTTTTATCCCCAGGAAAACTTATTTATTCCCAACATTACCTCATTCCAGATGTGCACCCTAGTTTAACCCCACCTCAGTGTAACCACTCCCTCCCCTGATACTCTGGGATAGCATCAGAACTTGATATTGTCCCCAACACTTCTCCCTCATCACTGCCAACTGTTACTCCCAACCTTTGCTAGCCCCAGGGTAAGTATAATTCATATTCCACATGAAGCGTCTGCTACCCCTGTGCAGCCTTTCAGAGGAGACAGAGACAGGGCTCAGAACACATCCTGAACACAGCAAGCATCCAAAGGAAAGTTGATATTAACACCATCACCACCACCATCTCCGTCACCACATCACCCTCATTGTCATTGTGTCATCACCACCATCATCACCATCATCACCATCTTCTCATCCCACCTCAGAGAAAGAGGCCAAGACCTAGACCAATGAAAGAAGCTATGCTCAGGCAGCTAGGAAAGACTAGACCTTGGCCCCTAATGGAGAGATGAGTTGTAGAATCCAGAGATGCCTGAAAGGCTCAGTTCCAGCCTGCCCAAACACCTGCCCATCTCAGCCTTGCCCCAGTCTCCCAAAGGCCTCGAAGCATCTCAAACAACTCAGGGGCCCATCCTGATGACCTACTTTGTTAGCTGGCCCCCAAAGTCATTGAGGACCTTCAGCGTATGAGACATGAGTTACAGGATGCCAAACCAAGGACTGGTTTGGCTGTTTCATTTAAGTTCACCACAAGCCCTTTGCGAATGCCACCCCAAACCCAATAAGCATTTTCAAAGACTATTCTAGCAGTACTTTGTGCCTCAGAGTGTTCAGCAAGTAGAAAGTTCTAGAAGCAGTATGTAGACCAAGAAGCTGAGGTGTTAACAAGGGAACTATGCTCCAGGTGTTTCTGGCCTAGGCTTTCCCCAGGCAGGTGGGACAAAGCCTTGTGTTTCTAGGCCACATCTAAAGCTGCACACAGCAGAACATCTGGACCCAAGCTCAGCCAGTGCCCAAGATCAAAATGTGTTCTAAACCTTGTGTTTTTGAGTTGATTTCTCCAAGGAATCATAGAGGAGAGGCCAGCCCAGGGCTGGAGCCTTTGTCTCAGCTCTGCCTGACAGTGCCAGCAGGGTGGCCCTAGCCTAAGCTTGCCTTTCTTATACAACATCTATTTCCTAAATGCCTTTTGTATTTAGGGCTCTCAAGAGCAAGTGCTGCGCTCTGCTTTATCTGGCTCTCTGGACTCCACTGCAGGCAGAAATAGAACCAGTGGCCTGCCTATGATGGTCTGGGGCAAGGTCTAAGGTAGGCTAGAAGGAGGTCTTCCCCTACAGAGAAAAGAGAATTTTTGGTCCCCAGGTCAAATGACAGATTCTTCCTCAGCCCCACTGAACAGTAGAGATACCTATTCCAGGCCTGTGGGAACCCCAGGAACATAAGACTCCTGCACACTATTGCCCCATCTCCCAGGAAAGTCTATGGGTCTGAGACCAGAGGCAGGAGCCGGGTTCCAGGGTCCACATAGACCTAGCCTTTCCTTCAAGCTTAGTAGCTGACCACATCAGCCTGATTCTGGACTCTGAGGCCAGCATAAGCCAAGAGCAGCTTCACAGAGCAGGACATCTGTCCTAAGGAAGGGTCTAGGTCCCAGCTCAGCTATACCTGGACCACTTGCCCCCACAAGCTGTGCCACATTTGCTCCATGATGCCCTCTTCTGGTCCTAGCACATTGTCACCTCCTCCACAGACCTCAGTGGCTCCCTTGGGTTCAAGGGGGAAGCCAGCTTATTTCCTGCATGCAGATGCCCTAGGGAGTGGTCCTTGAGGCCCCACTGAACCTCAAGGAGATAGATACCATTGTCTACAGATAAGGCCTGTCACAGATGCCCTTAACCCAGATTTATGCAATCCCCATGCCCCCTCCTCTGAGCCCTTGTGCAGCAGGTTAGCCCTTTCCCTGAAACACCTACCTCTCTTTGGTTTCTGGAGAGACCTAACTCCTGAGCCTGGAACTGTCCTGAGTTGCCTCCCTACAGCTGACACAGGGTGAATGTCTGAAGTGTAAGTCACACCTAACCCTGAGAGTCAAGGGCTTTATTAACATTATCAAGAACTGCAGTGGCCTGCAGAGCACATCCATATTCAGAAAAACAGGTCAACATAGAGACCCCACTACAGCCATGATCCTGTTCCTTTCCAGGCTCCTTCTCCACAGGGCAGACCTAACTGCTCTTAAAGGGAATGTCTCCTTCCACTGTCCAGGAATCGGGGGTGGGGGGAGTAACATCCATATCACAAGTACAGCCGGTAGGTCTGGCCCTTTAAGGGCACTCGGCCCCGCCTCTGTTGATGAGCCAGCCTGCAAACTCTTGTGAGCTCTGTCTAAATATTTTTAGCATTTGTTCTGTTAAAACCCGGAGGTATTAGAGCGCTAATCTTTAGAAAGGTTAATTTATTCATAGGGGTTTTGACAAAGATGTATGGCACAGTACAGCATGGCCCCTGCCCAGGGGAGCGCGCACGCGCATGGAAGAATGAGTGCCACAGACAGGCAGACCAGAGTCCATCAGGGGCCTAACCCACCCCTCCCACTGCCCCTGAATCTGCCTTGCTCTGCCCGGCCTAGACAGACCTCCTCTCCCCCCTCAATGACCTGTTTCTCAGGGGAGTGCACCCTTCCTTCCATGAAAGGCAGAGCCTGGGTGAAACCTCCATACCCAGACCTACACATTTGCTCTGTAGCCACAAGGAAGGATGGTAAAAGGTCACCAACCTTCCACAGTTGTCTAAGATCCCCTGAAGCCCCCTCTCACCACCTCCCAGGACCATGAGCAGCTGCGAAGGAGCCATAAGAAGCTGGTGACAGGCTAAAGCTGGGTATGCCCTCTTAGCAAGGACTTTGACTACGGAATGGCTATACCATCTGGGGATTCCTGTTTTTAGCAGCAGAGTAAAAGAAAACATCCCAAGATTCTGTCTTCTCCTCCTTATCTCTTTTCCCCACTCAGCTTTTCCAATTTCTGGCTCAACTTTCCTAGCGCTAGGATTAAAAGTGGGTATCACCAACACCTGGCTCTTAAGCCTTGAAGTCTCAGAGATCTAGAAGGATCTCTGCCTCTTGAGTGATGGCATTAAAGGCGTGGGTCACCACTCCCTGACCTTCAGGCTTGGCTCTGTGAGTGGCTCTGTCCTCTGATATTCCAGGCTATTTTTATTAAATATATACTACATTACCAAACCAAGTGTGTTCCATGTTAAGTCTCCTAGCACCCAAGAACCATGGGCTTCTGGGCATCAGTCTGGACTGAACTTGCCCTGGAGAGAAGGTTCTGGAACCAGTCATTGACCTGACCTCCCTCTACTTTCTCCCACTCACTACACTTTGAAAAACTCTGATCTGTAATTCACATCTTCAAGTCCCTCTACGGGGACTCCTGCTGGTCCCAAGCAGTCCAGCCACAGAGGCAGATGTGACCTTCTCCATGAAGCTCTTCCAGAGTGCCCGTGGACCTCTTCTGTCAGGACCAGGGCCCAAGCACATCACTTCTTTCTTGGCTATGATTTTCCCCTCAACTGCTCTCTGAAAAACATTTGCCCATTTTTTATTTGTTCTTGGCTGTGGCTGTTTCTCAGACTGAGAAAGTGAACAGCAGCTGCCTCTTGGTGTCCAGCCAGCCCAGCACAAGTAGCCCTCAGAGATAGGTGTTGAATTTTGAGTTATAAGCTGGTTTTACATAACAGGCATGGTCTATAACACCCTCTTTAATAACAACTGGTACCCAAGTCATGACTGAACCAAGGTCAGAAAATAATGTTCCTGACCTGGAAATTGTTTATTCTTTATTTTCTGCTGATAAAAACACAGTAAGAAGCCTCTTGAGATGTGGCCTTGGCCTCTCTTGAATGCCTCCCTGATTCAGCCACCAGAGCACAGGCCTAGCCTTTCCTTGCTGGGCTCTGGGTATCCCTCTGCCCCCTGGAGTTACTACTTCCTTCAGCTCACACTCCCACCCCCTCCAGGGGGCGTCATTCTGGAGCAGCCTGGGCTGGAAAAGCATCCAGCCCTGATACTGTTGTGGGCAGGCCACTATGAGTGGACATTTTCCTTCCTGCAGCATCAGACAGCCCAGTGACTAAAAGTGACAACAGTGTAGTTTTGTCAAGTCCCAGTATCCCTGCTGGGACTGCCTGCCTTCCCTCCCCATCCCCATCCAGGAGAGGTCAAGCCTGTGCAGATCACTGTCCCCTACTCTGCTCACCAGGAGACCCAGCACAATGCACCAGCCCCACACCTCCAGACCAGAAGGCCACGGGCCCCTCTGCCATCACCAAAGCAATAGTGCTTGCTGGTCCCCAACCCCACCCCACCCCATATGCAAACTTTCCTGCCATGTCCTTGGAATGTGGGGCAGTGGGGCTGCAAGGGATGGGAGGCAGATGCATGCTCCTGAGCCATGTAAACAAGGCGGGGGAGGGCAGGATTGGGTTACACCGGTGGAATATCCTAAAATAAATATAAGGACGGTTGGTATACTTCAGGTGAATTAGCCTGATTCAAGCTGTCAGCTTTAGGAAAAGTCTAAATAAACAGGGCTCTAGCTCTTCCCGGCATAGGAAGGGGGTAAGGACACCGCGGGGCGCCAGACTTCAGAGCTAATCCATGGGCCTCCGTGGTCTCCAGTGTGGCAGCATCAGCCTTGAATTGAGAGGGCCTGCACACTGCACTCAGTGGAGGCCCCAAGGTCACACAGAGCTCTGGTAAAGCTGGTAGCCCCATGAACAGCAGCAGCTTTCCTTGCCTCAGGGTAGGGCTGGCAGAGCCTCTTTAGTTCCTTAGGATGCCAAGTTACCATGATGGAGCAAACTGAATGCCAGGCTCCACAGGTGTAGGCACATGTTTGATCAGTACCAAGGTCCCCCCCCCCCAACGTCACTGGGCAGAAGCTAGGGATGAGTCTCAAGACAGCCTTTCATCTTCCAGACTAGAATGCCTGTTATAGAAAGACATGGGTCCCTCCAAGCCATATTTGTGAATATTTGTGGCTGTCAGAGAGCCAAGATAGTCCTACATGGTACCAAGTAGCCAGTCTGAGTCCAGGACAGGGGTGGGATGGCCAGACACCCAGTATAATCACTTACACTATCTCCATCCCTCAGTTGTAGACACTGACCTCTGTGTTAGCTCTCTTCCCAGGAATGCTTATCCCAAGTTCCAACAGAACTGTGGGAAGGGTCATGGGAAGGAAGCTCTCTGCAGCAAGGCCTCAAAGCTTCTGGTAACAGTGGCATCCTGCCCATGTACCTCACCTTCTCCATATCTATTCTTCCTGTCTCTGTCCCCATCTGCCCCTCATCCTGGTCATCTTCAGACGGCTGCTGTGTCCCCTTACCTCTACTTTATACCCATTTCTGGGCTGAAGGCCAAGTCATAACATAGCCTTTAGGGGGCTGCAGTTCCCTCCTCCACTGTGCTGATCCACAAGAAATCCTGCTGGTATCTTCCATGGTCTTGGATACTACCTAGGACCCAGAGGGAAGCCCATGTATCTGGATGATACCAGCAATCTTCTCAAATAGAAGCCAGAGCCTTCAGCTGGGCTGACAATGTGGGTTCAGGATGTGCTCAGAGCATAAGCCTCTAATAAGATCTGGATCAACATTACTGTGTGAAATTCCTGTCTCCTTCAGAGCTCAGCCTGACATTGTCCATGACAACAGGGACCAGGCCAGGGACTGACCATAGAAGCCCTTGATATAAGTCCATGCCTACCCTTAACCACATCTGTAGTCCCTGCTCAGTGGCTCCCTGTGTCCTCTCCATGGCCCCCAGGTGTTCTGAGTCTTTCGTACAGTTGGGAGTGGCATATAAGGTGCTTTCTGGCCTACTCACTAGCACCTTCAAACATGTACCTGAGAAGGTGACAGGACTGTAGGAGTGTGGGAGATCAGGATGTCCAACATGTCCCCATAACTCAGCCCTGGGGAGCCCTTCACATTGTGAGGCTTTCTGAGAACCTCAGGGGAAGTGCCAGGGCTTCCTTGCTCTGCCTCCAGCTATTCCTAACAATGCCCTTGACAGATGCTTGGGACAGTGGATGAAGAGAAAACACAGCCTCCCACTCCAGACCCTAGGCCTCCCCTTTACCACACCCCATGGCAGGTGGGAAATGGCTCAGACAATGTTTTCAAAGGCTAATGATGAACCCAATAAAACCTGTCAGTCTGAGGACTGGAATGGAAGCTGTCCCCACCAGGGAAGCCTAGGAAAATGGACAGTGTCAGAGCCCACAGCCCTGACATGAAAATGGCCTTGGAAGGCCTGAGTCTTTTGGGCATCTTCCACCATGCCCTGGAGGACTCCATTGGCTGTCAGTGTTTGAAAGAACTAGACTGTCTCCAGAGACACCTCACCTCATACCCACCACCAACACCAGCCATTTTTCTGAAGGTCCCTGAATAGGGAAAGGACTTATGGACAGGACTAGGAGGGGAAGATCAGGGTCAGCTGGGGAGAACAAGGAGACAGAATGACAGGGGAGGATTTAATTTAACCTCTGAGGTATGAGATTATGGATATACATTTCCCTTCATGGAGAAAGTCTGCTCCAACTCGTGCAGGTCAGGAAGGAGATCATCCTCACCTTTGAGAGAATTCAAAGTCTCATGGTAAAGGAACAGCAAAGAAAGACCTGGATGCTTTGCCCACCTGAGTGGAGCCTTAGTAAGCTTCTTCGAGGCTGCTTCCTGAATCTGGTGATCCTAGAGAGGAACAATCACTCTCCCTTGACATCTGTGCCCTTAAACAAATGACATTTCCTTTAACATCCATTCGTGATCACTGGCCTCTTGCTGTGACAGATACTGCTCGCTCCCACCCCCCCCCCAGTCTAAAGAGCTCTCAGCTGGGTCCCAGCACAAAGAACAATAGCTTTGGGACATCTGGGATCCCAGTGGAATAGGGGACGGCCACAGTACCAGCCCAAAACGCAGTTTCTGTCCCTTCCTTGTCTTTACTTTGAAATCACTTCATGCTTTCACAGACTCATTTCTCATGAACCTTGGGCCACAGAGGTGGAGAGGGCAGAGCTGACCCTGGGCAGCTCACCTGCTTGTCTAGAGTTAGTGAATTGAGCTGTCTGTCCCTACCTGTCCCGAAGCTGGATTCAAACACCCCTCACCTCCTCCTTCACCAAATGTGCCCCCTCCCATGAAGGTCACAACTTTACCAAATCTTTAGGAGAAACTAGGTGTGGTGGGAAACACCTGTAAGCACTCAGGGGACTTGGGAAATAAAGTCAATAGTTCTAAGCTAGGTCAAGACTCTGAGAGCTGAATGTTTCAGGCATCGGTGGAAAAGAATATGCCGCCCCTGGGACTGAAGGTGGTCCCAGCAAGCAAGGGGCAACTTGGAGAGTGGACCGGCCCGTGATCCTCTTGCATCATTTCTGTGAGAGATGCTCACTGGGAATTCTGAGTCTTCTAACAGTTTTTTCATCTGTGGGGTGGCTGGCTCATCCAGGAAGTGCAGAAACTTCACCCAAGGAGCTAAGATCCTGCAGACCTCCCATGGCTCCTAGATGTATTAAGTCCCTGGCTCTATCAGCAGGAAGGTTCCTGGCAGCCTTGGCTTCCTGTCTCCTGGGAAACTTTCTGTGGGGCCTTGGCCAGAACAGAAATCTGTTCCCAGCCCAAGCAGCACACCAGGTGTGGGGCGGTAGGGACCTCTCCAGGCAATATTCCCCTCCACAGGCAATTAGTTACTATCAACAGGCTTTGAGCAACTAGCCAGATGGGAAACTGGGGACTTATTGCAGCTATCACTAACAAATTGATCATTACCACGTTGATTCTTAAGAGTTTGAGCTCAAAGCCTGGTGAGTCGAAGGTTCAGCCCCAAATGAGCAGAACTGTTAAAACTCAGATCAATCGCACCTGAGTTTACACTAAATTTAGCAAATGGGGTATGCCTCTGGCCCACTGGGTCAACAAGAGTGCGTGGCCCTTCCAGGTGCCAGTATGCACCACGAGCTCTGATCCCTCCAGGTGTGAATCTTAGCACCCACAAGAGTGCCATTGCCTAATGGGGGAGCCTCTTGCGTCTCTCACCTGCCTAATACAGAAGCCACGTCTCTGCCCTTTGGACACCCAGCTGAGTTCACAGTCTGGTTAATACTATCCTCTGGAGGTCTGATAAATGTGGCTTTATTGAGAGTAAATGGTCATAGACGGTGATTGTTGGCCCAGAAAACACCTGTCTGCAGGCTGTGCTATCCCACACCTCTAATCCTGTTCATGGACCTCTCTGTCTAATTCCAGCTTCCAAAACATGAACAGCAGGTCAAAGGCTCAGTTTCCCTTCCTGGATCCCCAAGTGTGTGTTCAATGAGGTCTACTTCAGCATGGCTGGATTTTCATTGGACATCATCCTTTCTCAAGCCAGTCACCAGTTGCAACAAGAGCCTTAGATTGGGGGTGGGGGCAGGTTATATAAGAGACAACCAGGTGAGTTTTGCCCGCTGGGTAGCTATGCTGCCCTCTAGTGGACAAGGTGAGCGGAGCCCTCACATTGGCTGCTTCAGGGCTTTGAAAAGATTCAGGGATGTTTGGAAGAAGAAACTTCAAGAAAGTTGATGGCCTCAGACTATCCTACCTGGTGAACACAGAGCAGATTTCCAGGGATGAACTGGTTCGGGCGTGGAAGCTTTATCTGGGTTCTCAGGGAGCTTCGGAAGCTGGCTGGGAGGGAGGAGACTGACAGTAATGTGCCATGGGAAGGCTCCAAGGCCCCTGAAGCCAGCTAAGAGACTGTAAACTGAGGCCACTCCCTAGGTGGCAGGAATAGTGTTGTGAGACCAACAGCACTACAGAACTTCCAAAAAGAGATGAAAAAACTTCCATTTCTAAAACTGCATTGATTTGGTATAATGACGCAAAAATACAAGTGTTCCTTCAATGACCCTGTTATTTCCTGAATCCTGATCTAGGCAACCCAGCAGCATGTCAGAAACATATTGTCCTCTCTGCTCTATGCATAAAGAAGTGAAGGCAAGTTATATCCCATATGCAGAACCCAATACACAGGCCTCATTCAGGACTTGGCCCACATCCCAGCCCTGCACACATAGGCTTCCTGGGCCTCACAGGTACTAGCTCTGAAAACCAAGAAGTATCTTCCCTGCCCACAAGAAGCTTCCAACTTGCATTTAAGTTAGAAATATTCCTTAATAAACACTGTCTTGTAAACAGTGAGGATGACCCCTGTGGCTGGTTATAAATGGGTGAGACCTGCAAACCCCAGGTGCCTGCTTCATGACCTCAGGCAGTTAACTCAGTCTCTGGGCTCCCTCACTGCCCCATAGTGACCCAGGACCAGTAGCACTTGTCCAAGGAGGCAGGTTCCATTACAAATATCTGTTTAGGATAAAAAACCCCAGGTATCTCCTTGTAGATACTTGAGGTAGGTCCACCTTTTTGAGGAGCAGTTAAACATTATTTCTTCAACCAAGAGCTTAGTCTCCCCCTCCCAGATTGTTTCTCCCTGCTCACAATTTAGTCAACTGGAAGTCCTATCCAACTGGTCTATTTTCCTTAACATGCCCCAGAACCTTATATTTCATGTGTTCCCTTTTTTCTGGGCACTACAAGATGCTCCAGGCTCCCTTCTCCAACTCTGTTTCTTCTTTCTGGAGAATGGACTGAAAATCAGCCAGGATGTTGATATGCCTATGATGCTGTGATGACTTTGTATGTTCTTGGTGGATCTGATGAAAAGGGGCAGACACCCCTGCCCCTATGTGCTCAAGTGCATGTTCCAGTCTGTGTATGCATATCACTATGCATACATAGATTGGTATGAGTGCATCTGTGTGTGTCTGTCTGTCTGTCTGTCTGTGCACCAATTCATTTATATACACATATATACACTGTAATATAAAAAGTGTGGGGAGACAGACAGGCCCCTAGAGAGCTGAGCAAAGACACCCCTCCCCCCGTGTTGATGGGAAGAAAGTCAGGGGAGACTCTAGTGTTAGGGGCCAATGGTTACTTTGCTTCGTGGGTATTTGACATACTGTATATCTTCCTGTGACTTTCACTGCACTGACCCTGGTTATAACCAAGATCCCTTGAGAATATAAGGACCATCAGTCATTGGAAGGGCCAGCTGGCTGCCTTGAGAAGCCACCTTCCTGGGCCTGGCTGATATGTTTCTGTGAGTTGCCTGTGTTTATGGATGTTGGTGAGAAATCCCAGAGAGGAAACTGTAATTAAACCTGCTATGCTTTGTTTGTGCTCTCTGAAGTTGTCTCTGAATGAGACAGTTTTAAAAGTTACCCTGATGCTGATGAGGTGGCTCAGTAGTGAGAAGGTTTGCTATACAGTCATGAGGACCTGAGTCCATTTCCCAGCATCTATGTAAAAGCCAGGAGTGGTGGTGTGCACATGTAGCCCAGCAGTAGGCAGCAGAGATGGCTGGATACCTGAAACTCATGAGTCAATCAGCCCAGCTGAATCAGTGAGTAGTTCAATGAGAAGCCCTATCTCAAGGAAATAAGGCAGAAAGAAAGAGGACACCCAATGTCCTCTCTAGGCTCTCACAGTGACCTGCACACATGTGTGCACATGAACACATACAGCACAGCACATTAAAAGTTACCCTGGGGGCAACACTGTCACCTGGCCAGTTCCAGCTCCTCTTTGATATTATTTCATAGGCAGAACTCAAGACCCAAGGAATAGTGCTAAGTTCTAGACTTGGTTCAGCTGGCAGCCAGAGCTCTTGTAATGCACCAGGATGCCCAGCTCAGAAACATGTGTGAGGCTAGGAATATAGACTCCAGAATGCAATGAGCCCAGAGGACACAAAGGCTCCTGGATGAGGGTCTCTTGAGCAGGCTTGTTTGATGCCAGGGAGGCCACTGATACAGGCTTCCTCTCCTTACTGTGACTGAACTGACCCCATAGCCATAAGCAGAACAATCTCCTCTGCTTCTGAAGGGCAGGGGGCCCCACCTACACCAAGGTGAAGACCTCAGCAGCCACAGGGGCCCTGCACAGAGCTCCACCCTCAGTCACAGGCAGGGAGTGTGTGAGATGAATGATTGGTCCATTGCAAATGAGGACCGCTAATGACTCTTTAGCACGTCCATAACTTTACCAACAGAGCCCAGCCTGAGAATCCCCAACGAGGCCTAGTCCTTGATTAATGCTAATGGGTTTTCTCACCAGCTGTGAAAATGCATTTTCCATAATTTAGCTGTCATTACAATGGGAAGGATTTATAAAACACACGCACGCACAACGTGCCCAGAAGCCCTGGAGGGGAGCTGTCCAGGGAAGGCCTGGAAGCAGCTACCCTCACTGTGTAATGCAGGCTGCTGGCCACACCTAACCAGGTCAGGATGCTGCTGAGGGCACACTGCAGCGGAGTACAGCCATCCCCTGGGCCTGCACCTCACCAAATGGAGGGTGCAACAGACACTGTGAACAGGAACTGGAACTGTGAACTAGGACCAGGTTGCTCTTCTGCCTCGTTGGGAAACAGGGAGAAACAGGAGCCACACCATCGCTTGGCCAGTGCTGGCTCCTCTCCAGGGCTGTGTTTCATAGCTAGAACTCAAGGTCCAAGGACCAGGCACCTTCAGAACCTCTGACACTCCATGCCTCTGTGCTTCTGCTTCTCCCATCCCTGGAGCTCCCCAAGGGTCGCTTTCCACCTCAATAACAGAAAGAAAACAAGGCAGGAAGAAAAGGAAGAGGAAAATGGGGACAGGGAGAGAGGGACACTCTCCTCGAGTCTCTAGCCCCCAGTGTCTAAGATGGAGCTTCAGGAGTCACTGGTCACTAGCCATGCGCAGAAACTCAGAGCACAGGACTCTCAAGTGGAGGCACCCTTAATGGAAAGAGGCCAGAGGCTAAGAAAGAAGGAAGGAGGGATGGAAGGGAATGGATGGAAAGATGGATAGCTGGGTGGATGGCGGGAAGTGAAGTGGATACAGGAACAGGAACATGGAAGGAAAGACAGCAATACAGACTTAGTTCTGGGTTCATAAAGAAATGCCCAGGAGAAGAGGCACACACAGCCTCTCAAGGGCCTAGTGGTGGGCGATCAAAGTGCAGCCAGCAGAAATCTTAACACCTCAGACTGAGTAATGTCGTGGCCCCAAGCTGAGGACAAGTGCCCCAAGTGACCAGGCTGATGTCTGGTCCACTGACCACAACCCTTTGCTCACTTCCCCCTACCTGAGGGGCTCACGCAGGGCAAGCTCTCCCCCGCCCCCCTGATTTCAAACTCAAATGAGTATCTGGAAGTAAGTTAAGAATGGGGTGAGCGGGAAAAGGCCTAGAAGCAGACCAGCATCGAATCAATTAATGAGCGTTCTTCCGAGCCCGGTGCACGCTTTGCCTTCAATTAGCGGATCTCGCTGGCCCCTGATGCAGGCCCGGAGCCTTCGCTGCGGAAACTTTCTCCTTCTTGTTTTAATCTTTCACCGAGCCCGGCCTTTCGCCTCCAGCCCATCTAATTGAAACTAATCTTCGCGGGCAAGGCCTGTCTCTCCTCCTAATCCTCCTCCGAGGAAGTTCACATGGTCCCAATTACAGCCACACCGGCCCCTTTTATTCCCGCCCTCGTCTCCCTCTGCCAGCCTCATTTTTGAAAGTCTGCGTTATTAACTCCATGCTTTCGAGTTCCTGCCCGTCACGGGCCGCGAGATGCTATCGCTGGCTGCCGATGGATAAGGTTACCACGAAAGCATTTTGTGGGTTACGTTTCGCACAAAGGCGATAGAGGGCATGATAGCGCAGAACCGGTGAGCTCCGAGGGGGAGGGGGCCAAGACTGCCAGCCCAGGCACTCAGATCGCCCACTTGCAACCTGCAGGCTGGGGAACCAAAAAAGGGCCCTGGAAGAGTCCTGGGGAGTGGGGGGCGGGGCAGATAGGGAAAGAGGGCATCAAGTAGCCCGAGGGAGAACATTACCCCACTGCCAAGCCATATGGTCCCAGCTAGCCCCCTGCTGGGGGCTACAAAGTGGGAGATGGGGGTCCCTCGAGCTGGCTCCACATTACAAGGCAAACGGAAATCCTACATTTCCAGGCTGTCGAGAATGTCAAGTTTCCGTGCTCCAGGCTGGAATCCCACCAGCACTGTGTAGGCAAGCTGCTTATCATGGCTGATCAAACCTCAGATTGGCAGCTTGGGATGTCTCTGATTATTTCTTTTTTAAAGAGAAACTGAAATAATCATTAGTTAATGAAGACATATGGGCCCAAATTCCAGAACTCCAGGAGAGAAGCAGTAAAATGGGCCACCACAGGGTGACCAGGGGGAGGGTCTGAACTGACCAATTTCCCTGAAGCAGAGGTCAAACTTTCACATGCTTGAGGGGAGGGTGACTGGGGAGATGGTTCAGGCAGTAATGTACTTCCATAAAATCCTGAGTTTGAATATCAACGCCTCTATAAAAAGCTGTGCACCATGGCACTGGGTAGGTGTAGGTGGAGAATCCAGGGGGCTTACTGGCCAACCGGTGTAGCCAAATCAGAGAGCTCCAAAGAGATTTCATCTCAAAAGACAAGGGGAGAGCATTAGAAGAAGACACCCATACTGACCTCTGGCCTACACACACACACACACACACACACACACACACACACACACACAAATGCATGTGCACATGCAAAAAAAAATGTCTATTAACATCAAAAAATTTAAAAGTCTATAAAAACACACTGCTATCAAAGGTCTGCTCAGCCCCTCCCCCCAGGGTCTTGAGCAAGAACCTTCTCTTCGAGATGGCTTCCTTATACAGAAAAGTGAGCATAAAAAGGACATGACTCCATCACTCACCTCCACCCTCAGCGGAACCTTCAGCTGCCAACCAAAGCCTTGCCTTAGCAGCTATGAAACACAAAGGCTGTGGAGAAGTTCTACCCAGATCCTCTGTTTCCCGTCAACGTGGGAAACCCCTGTCTATCAGAGCGGGATGCAGAGTCTGGATTCCAGGTTCAGAACCTTGACATTCTGATCTTCCCCGGTTAGGTTGTAAAACTGAAGGTGAGAACTGGCCTGTGATCCAAAGGCAGCCGTGAACAGCACAACAGTACATCATATGCCCTAGGCACTTCCTGGTTGGGCTGTGGGTCCCAGACCCATTGAATTGTGGCATCTCCTTCCTAGAAGCCCAGACCTGATCATATAGCTAGTTTCAGGTTTGGTTTTCCCACATGTACCATGGGGTCTTGGTTCCCTCCCCAGGCCAGGTAGAGAACAGATAAAGGAGTGGCCTGAGTTGGAGGTATACAACAACTCCACCAGAGGCCCCTTCAGGTGCTGCCACACTGCACTCCTGCCGCATCTGGCAGTGCCAAGACCCTGGTAGCACTGAGTCTGTTCAGGAGCTTGCATGAGTCATCCCATAGCGAGCATTGTTCAAAACTACATTCTGCACACAACAAATACACACAATTTATACTTGCCAGTTAAATTTTTAATGTAAAAAGCAGAAGAAGAAAAATATCATAAAATTAGATGAAGCCTTAAGATGGCTGAATGAAAATAACCAGGGGCTGCTAAGGCCACTGTAGCTGTGGGCAGCTGGAACAGCTGTCTTCCAAATAGTTTGTCAAAGAACATAGATAGTTCACATCTGCCTAGGTATTTGCTCAACACCCAGAAGCTTGTAGGTAAGTGTTGTGAGCAGCTGGTGAACCACTCTGGAAACTACACAGACAGAGAGCAGAAAAGGCTGGTAGACAGCACCTATGGCCTGCCAGATCTGCAGAAAAGGCTGGTGGGCAGCACCTATGGCCTGCCAGATCTGCAGAAAAGGCTGGTGGGCAGCATCTGTGGCCAGAACTGAACAGAAGTGGGAGAAGCAGTGAATACCTGACTAAACAGCCTGGACACAAGGTATGAGTAGGTGTATGCAGGGGATACAATGTGTCAGTTGCAGATAGGCAGCTTGGAAGGATGGATATTAAATAATAGAAAGTTACCAAAGTGCATCAGAGAAATAACTGAGAAAAGGAATCTGGACCTCAGAGGACACACTTACACTCCTGTAAAATGTCAAAAGAATGTAAACTAATCTGCAGTGACAGGAATCTGATCTTGGGTTGCCTGGGGTGGACAGGGAAGAGGAAAGAATTTCCAGGGGATTTGAACCAAGTATGTAACTTGAAGGACAAAAAATTTAGAGGATTGGACAATTATCTGTTTAAATTTCACAGTTGTGGTTAAGTGTGTGAGTGTGTGTGTGTGTTACTGTATGCAGTTAGGAACAATGGCTGCTCTTCCAGAGGACTGGATTTGATTCCCAGCACCCACAGCATGACTCAGCCTGTTACTCCAGTCCCAAAGGATCTAACATCATTGGATTCTGTGTGAGTACTGCACACACGTTACACAGACAAACATATGGGCAAAACACCCATATACATAAAATAGAAATAATTTTAAAGTTACTATACTGGCCATCCTTACGTGAACAGTTCAGTGGCATTAAGTCCATTCACAAATACCAAGCATGATGGTGAACATCCATAATCTCAACACTTGGGAGACTGAAGCAGGAGGATTGCCCTGAATCTGAGGCCAAGCAAGGCCAAAAAGTGTATAGCAGGTCAGTCAGAGCTTCATAGGATGGTCCTATTCCAAACAACAAAACAAAAGTACCTTCGTGTTGTATGATTGTCCTTGCGTCTTCCTGAGCTGGAACTCTGTTCCCTTAGTCATAAACTCCTCGGCCCCACAGCCAGCCCTGTAAGTCCCTAGTCTCTTTCATCTCCTCCATGTTGTAGTTTGTGACCTAAGTCCCATGCATTTTAATATTTCATTGTGTGGTGACCACACAGGTCCATCTTCCTCTTGCCTATGATTGGACACTAAGAGTGTTTCTCCTTTTGGTGTTAGAAGCTACTCTACTGAGAACTTGCCTGTAGAGACACATGTTTGGGTCTTTGTGGGGCATGCCCAGCATATAGGCTTGCTGGAGTACATAGCAATTCTGTTCACAATTTTAAGAGATCACCCTACTGTCCTCTGTGCCAGCTTCTCCATTATTCATCTGCCTGAGCAGTATGAAGGAGATCCAATTTTTCTGCATCCTGTCTATACTTAATATTTACTGCTTGGAGTTTGTTTTTGCTCTTTGTTTTTCTCTCTATTAGTCATTCTAATAAAGTACATTTCAATGGTTAATTTTAATATGTAAATGATGTCTCAATAAATAAAGCAAAATGAAAAAACATAAAGTAAATCCCTGTACTCTATTTCTAACCCCAGGAGTTAATTCCCACTTGGCACTTTGGTTTCTGAACAGGCAATACAATGTTCTCATGGGAGCTTAGACCTCATCTGTCCCATCCCAGATCTTCGCCCCTTCTGTGGTATCAAGCTATGGTAGACCTTTGCCTGGATACCTCTTGTTCGGTGTTTAAATGAAGCCTTAGAGAAGCATCTTTGTGGTGGCTGAACAAGGTGAAGGCAGCAAAATGCTCACCACAGACACTGCAGATCACCAACCTGTCATAAGAGCATTCCAACTGAAGAGAAAATACCTACCAGCTGAGACAAGAGAGTGTGAGCCACACCAGGAGAGTATCTGGAAACTATGACCTTGGAAGTGCCATTGGCAGGTATCTCAGGTCTGTCTTTACACACTGACTCCTAGTGTAAAACTAAGACTTACTTCAGGCCTCACTTCAGCCTCCCACTTGGGACACAGCATTGCCGTCTCGAGATGAGAACTATACACTCTGCTGGCCATGGTAGTCTCTGGACAGTCCCCAGAAACCCACAGGATATAACAGATGGAAGCCATTCCCTGAATCTCCCACATGAGCTTTTTCTAAAAGAGAACATGGCAGAATATAGAAATAAGAACCCAGAAGTGATACTTTCAGGGGAGCAGGTGGAGAGCTGTAAGAAGATAGTCTCCAGCTAATGCCCAAAGAACAGGATAGATTCAGCTAAGCAAAAAGCCCTCCTCACCAGGCAGTGCTGGCACAGGGGACAGCCTCCTTCCCCATCCTGAAGTATTCTGAGCTCTAAGCATTTATAGTGGCAGACAGGTGGACAATGGAGTGGTCAGCTGTCCCAAATTTCCCAGGGCTGAGAGATTCCCAGAACTCACAAACAAAAGTCCCTAACAAACACAAAAGATCCACGTGTTCCTGGGTGGGGATAATGCAGGATGACTTCTTTGATTCTCCATTGGGCTCAAAGAAGAAAAGTCAATTTTGCCCAGACAGCCTAAGCACCCCCACCCAGGCCATTTCTCTGTAAATACAGAGTCTAATGCAGCCATCCAGGTCACTAGAGTCTGTCTGTCTGTCTCTTTCCAGCAGTTAGAAAAGGTGTGGAAACCCCAGACACAACACTGATTCCCTAGAGGAAGCAAAGACCATGCCGATGGAGTGCCCAAGCTGGGCAGCTCAGCCCCACGCAAACCAGGAAAACAGGTGAAGCCGAGATGTAAGGCTGGGGTGAGGGAGAGACCTGTGGCCTTATTCCAAGGTCACCACATGGGTTAGTCAGTTTTTCGTTACTGTGATAGAATACCTGGGAGAAACTATTTCAAGGAAGAAAAATATCTTGGCTAAAATTTAAAGAGATCTCAATCCATAGCTGCTGACCTCTGCTGCTTCATGGCCAATGGCAGAATAGCATAGTGGAACCAAATGCTCAGTACATGGTGGCCAAGGAAAAAGGGAGCAGGAAGAGAGAGAAACAGACAGAGAGAGAGACAGAGAGGGGGAAGGATAGGCAGAGACAAAGAGAGAGAGAGAGAACATAGGAAGACAGAGCAGAGAGAGACAGAGAGAGAGAATGTGTGACAAATGCCTGTCAATAGTGCCACCATCTGGAGACTCAATAACCTTCTGAGCCTATAAGAGCATTTCATACTCAAAGGGCACTATCATGAACAAGGCCGTTTCTAACAGTGAACATAATGGTTCACAAAAGCCAAGTGAGCCTGTGTGTTCTCAGAGCCCCATTGTGCAGCAGCTTTAACTGAGTCCTGGGTCCCCACACTTGCTTATCAAGCACTTTACCCACTGATTCGGATTTTTTTTTTATCCAATCAGAAATCATAAGTAGCTAAAGATACAAAATTAAAAGCGGGGCACATCAAACTGGGAAAGTTCTACCCAACAAAGAAAATGATCTGCAGAGTAAAGAAATAGTCTAACAAATGAGAGACAATATTTACAACAGCACATCTGAAAAAAAAAAAAAAAGAGCCGATGTCCAGCATATACAAGGAACTTGGTTCAACAGAAAGAAAACAAATGACCCAATTTAGAAATGGGCAAAGAACCTGAACAGACATTTCTCAAAAGAAAGCAAATGAATGGTCGACAGTTGTGTGAAAAATGTTCAACCTCACCAATCATCAGGAAAATGCAAATTAAGAACACAGTGAGGCCACGGTGGGTGGGAAGGAGGGTTTGCTGTTTGTGTGCTGGGAATGATGTTGTGATGTCTCTGATGAACATATTCACACTTCCATATTTGTGTTTCTTACCCCACCCCCATTACCTTCATACATTTAACTACCTCCTTCGGTTCTGTTCTCTATACTGGAATCATGTCACCTCATGCCATTAGAACAACTGTCATCCTGGGTTCAAAGCCCTTTAACCTGATGGAAAAGCATTCATTATTCCCAGCAAACACAGCATGATGAATCTCTGAATGTAGAGAATCATACGACACACACTCTTGCTATCTAAGCAGCATGCTGAACACACCCTGTGACCACAGGATCTCAACTGACATTTCCAAACACTTCTCGCATGATTATGATGCTTTGAATAAGAGTGGTCCACATATCGATACTTAGTTACCAGAGAGTGGTCCATATATTGATACTTAGTTACCAGAGAGTGGTACTATTTGGAAGGATTAAAAGGATTAGCAGGTGTGACCTTGTGGGAGGAAGTATGTCACTGGGGGTGGGCTTTGAGGTTTAAAAAATCTGTTTCAGGCCCAGGCTCACTCACCCTCAGCCTACATACAGATCAGGGTGTAGCTCTCAGCTTCAACACCTTTGGTGTCTATGATGGAAAATGAACTAAAACTCTGAAACTTTAAGCAAGCCCCAAATTAAATATTTCCTTTTATAAGAATTGCCTTGGTCATGGACACAGCAATAGGACCGTGACTAAGACAGTGAGTGAATGGACGCTCTTTCCTCTAGGCCACCTCCTAGAGTTCTTCAGGACCCTCTTCTGTGCAGACAGCCCACTGGTCTCAAGGTGACCTTCCCCAAGCAGTACCTACAGCATGACTCTGCCCTGTTCCTGTGCAGAGTTCCTAGAAGCAAAAAAACAAAGGATTTAAACTCTTTTGAGTTATAAAGCAGGAACACCCTAACCCCAATCCCATCCCTCAGGACATCCAGGACACAGGCAGGCCAACAGCTGGACCTGCCAGTGCTGATTCAGAGGTTCTGCATCCTCCTCAGCTTCACAGCCTGTCAGCTCTGTTACCACAGAGGTGCAGTGTACTCTGCATCGTCACTAATGGAGTTCTGACTCCTTTTCAGATTTTGCAAGACTTTGAAAGGCACCTTGCTGCTACCTCTAGGCATGAGGTAGGAACTATGGTTTCTCCTGCAAGTCTCTGAGCTTTCCTGTTCAGAGGTTCTGTGCCTGTGTTTGACAAAGTTACCTGATAGATAATGCCCTGGAGATGGGCGAGGGACCTCCATACCCCAGTGCAGCCCTTCAGGAGAAAATGATGATGTTTTACATAATGGGGTTTCTGTGGGAATCATAATTAATCTTAAATTTTACATTAGTGGATGCATGGCAACCAAATGACTTTTTCATCCTAACACATGTACAAACACACACACACACCTCCTTTTGAAAGCCCACCTGACTAGTGGCTGAGATCAGTGTGACCCAGGGATGTCCTTCAAGAAATAGAAGTCTCAAATCCAGAAGGAAGAATGGAGGCTACAGAGAGAGCAGGGCCGGCAGCAGAGTACTCAGCGGTTCTGTGGCTTTTATTTGCAGGACTCAGGTTGGCTGCTGTGTGGCCCAGACTGGGAAGAAATGTTCCAGCAGGTATGGGAACACAGGGAACAGCCAGAATATACCCCTGCCCCGCACCCCCCAGGAGCTCACACTCTAGGATGATAAGCCAGCTTCTATCAGCTACAGTTTTACCAGGCAATGCTCAGGTTACAGGAAGTGTCCCAGTGACTCTGAAGTGACTAGGCCCCTCCTGCCCCTTCACAGTCCAGCCCTGTGCCCCTCTCTCCCACCCACCAACCAGTCAAGCCACCAAGATAAGGCCTCCTATACCCAGAATTCTGATCTTAAAGTCAGAACCCTTAACCCAGGACCCTCATTTACAGCCACAGACCCTGGATAGGAGGATGTTAAGCTTCTGGAAGTCACTAGATAATGTCACTCTGGGTCTGGTGGACATACGGACTGCCAGCCCTGGTTCAAGGTGAGGGGATGCCTCCTTCTTTACATCCTTCTGTAGAAGTCTGTTCTGCCCCTGCTGTAGCTGCACACAGCAAAAGCTCTTTGTCATAGCTTCCTGCAAGTCCAATCCCTCTCCAGTTTCAAGCTCTGGAAAATGTGCTCAGTTCCCTGACCTCTGGGCTGGCTGGCAGCAGCTACTTAGGTTCCAACCCCTCAGTAGATATCCGCTGGCCTAGAGACTCCAAGATCCTCCTCCTCAGTCCCACCCTGCATTCACTGTTAGGTTTTGGGTTGGGCTGGTGGTTCAAGAAGACACTGAGATGCGTTACTAAAGCATAAAGAATTTCTTAAAAGAAGCATTAATACCATGAACAGACAGGGGCCAACAGCAGGGCAGGGCCTCCCAGGAAAGCCCCAAGACCAGAGACAGACAGCAGGGTGAGTTTGGGGGGCTCTCTGAAGAGACTCAGAGCCCACGTGGCAGAGGAAGGGGTTTCTCTCCTCTTCTATCCAGGAGAGGATCGCAGCAACCGTGTGCAGCCTGTCTTTCTGGTTACCAGGCATGAAGCAGGAAAGCAAGCAGGTGGGAAATAGGGTGCGGCTGGCTCGTCTTTGGTGTGAACTCATTTCCCACTTGCAAACGGATTAGCTCAGGACTCACAATGTCCCAGCGGGGCACCTATCAGTAACTATGACATTGTATTTTTAAACACACAGACATCCCTAACTGCACCTACTGTCCCCATAAAAAGCCAGCATTTGGGGGAAAAGGATAAGTGGAAGCCAGGGCAGTGGAAAAGAAACTGAAGCAAAAATGATACATTTGTCGTGGATGCACAGGTAACCAGAGGAAGGGGCACGCCTCTTCTGCATCTAGCTTCCTTGTCTTCAAAAGGAAATGAAATTGTCCCCCCCCCCACAAGGCAGTTAGACAGATATGGATTGGCATTTTACATAGGTGGGGATGTCCCAACTGTGGCTGGGTTTCTCCAGCTCTTGATTTCTCTATATCTCCATCAACCCACGGAACATCCAAGCCAGAGGGATGGCAATCTGGAACATTTTTTTTTCTGTATATGTGGAATGTGTGCATGTTTGCATATTTTGAGACATACATGTATACAAGTGCATTGCGTGCGGAGGTTAGAGGTTGGTGCCATTGTCTTTCTTACTGTGCCCATTTCATTTATAGAAGGATCTCTAACTCCACTGCCAGAACTCTCGGGTTATAGACAGGCCTCTATTTCCACGCTGTTTTTATACAGGTACTAGGGATCTAGACATTAGTCCCTATGCTCATGTGGCAAGTGTTTATCCATTGAGCCATCTCCCCAGCTGCAGGGGCCATTTGAAACAGAAAAGTCACCCAAAAATAGCATAAAAATACAAACCACATGGCACCCACAGACCTGGAGGCTGGTGCTTGTTAACAGACAGAGCTGAAAGGAGGTACAGCCATCACTGCAGGCCTCACCTCACCTGGAAAATGAGCTACAAGGACTCAACTCTGTCACTACCCTTTATTGTCTGGAAATGATCTTGAGTGTACCAGGAGAATTTGCCTGGGGAAATCACAAATACCTTTGGCCAACAGACAAGTGTATAAATTTGAGAATAAGAGTTGAGCTGCAGGCATCTTACCAATGCTTACTATGGCAGGGTCAACAGGATGGTAGTTCACACTTTCACTGCAGCCCCTTGCCACACAGTCTTGTTGGGGGGAAATGAAGCCTCCTAGAATCAAGCCAACATGTACCACCACACAGGTGTCTCTGGTCCATTAAGCTCCCTTCCATGATACCTACTGGCTACTCCAGCCCCCGATACCACCTAGACTCTAGTTGCAGATGGCAATGCCTAGAAAGAGCTGCATTTTCTCATTAGATCTGCTCTGTCTCCCACCCCCACCCCACACTGTCTGGTCCCCTGACAATGGGGCAGGCAGCATCCTCAAACTGTACAAACCATGCTAAAAGGCAAAGAAACTGGAGTACAAGCCTCCAACAGGCCCAGAGGTCGGCTCCAGGGAACACATGCTACTACCTGCTGCACCTGTGGGGATCCTGAGGCATTGGCCAGCAGGAAAGCATGGTGGACAGGTGTCCCCTGAGCCAAAGCCAAGCGAGACAGACAGAGAAGTAATTAGGGGGTTCCTGGGTGTTTTTTATTGCACTAGCATCCTGGGTAATAGCACCAGCTCCTCTCCCACCTTAGAAGCGCCCCAATGTAGTATAGAGCACAGACCGGCAACCCAAGTGGCTGACCTGGCCCAGGAGGGCTGGGACACAGTGGACAGGTTAGAGGGCTCACTCTTCCTGTGAGACCTTTGGCTGGGACATGGTCCTGCTTACTCCCCGCTGCAGATTAAGGGGCCGCAGTTGGTGCTCATGAAGTCCAACATTCCTGCCCACTATTCAAAAGAGCCTAGTTTCAAAATTTCCACCAACAGACAGATGCTGCCCCTCATCATAGCCCCCACAAACCCTCTTCCAGCACCACGGCCCAAATACCCACCCAACAGGGAGGGAAGGCATCTTCAGCACATTCACTCCCAGACTTGTGGACTCTATCAGGGAGAGTATGTTTTATTAATATTGGATATTAAAGTTTAATACTGTGATTACAGGGAAAAATGGAACTTTACCTTCGAGGAGCATTAGAGGATTCCAAAGAGAGCCCATGAATGAGAGGGACATTTGTCACCACTCTGCAGATGGTCTCTCCCATTCATCATGCCCCAGGCAAGCACCCATAGCTGGCCAGCAAGGCTGAGTGTCCTAATTGCCCCTGCCGGAGGGGGATGGGGAAGCCACCTAGAAGGATGTGTACATGAGTCAGAGGCACCAAGATCCAAAGAGGGTCCTCAATATCATTAGATGGGACTGAGACAAAGCCAGTCCCCTGGCTCTGTGATGAGAAGGTGGGGTGTCCTGGTACCACCCTACACAGAAAAAAATGAGGGTCTTTCTTATAATTTGGGTACAATGGTCAGAGAGCCTTACCCCATAACAGCCAGAAGGGTCACTGATAGAGAGCTCTAAACAAGCAGAGTCACTGTTGCCCTGGGTAGTATGACTGCGCAAACATCCAAAGGCCCACTTTGGGGCCAGCCACCACTAGAGGCTCCTTCCAACTGTCATAGCCACAGAACTTTCTTGTTGTGGCTCCTTGATATCCATAGGGCCACCTCTCCATTCTCTCCCTAAGGTTGTGCCCACTCTGTTCTGCCCCCACACCATTCCCTGGACACATGCATGATAGCCTGCACTCAAGGCTGTTCAAACACACTTATTGGCTGTTGAATCAGTAAAATGGATGGACACTGCTGGGAGGGTGGAGCTGTCTGTCATATTGACTAGGCTCATATCCCAGAACCAGGCCTGTGCCTTGTAAGAGAACTCTGTCTCTATCAGTTCTGGAGGGCTACCGTCCAGATTACAGCTTCCTAAGCCACCAGTTAGTCACAACCTGACCTCTTAACAGTAAGTGGGGTCACAAAAAAAATGGCAATAGTAATACAAAATGACTAAAAACTAATTCAAAGTCAAGTGTGTTGTGAATCCAAGGTGTTACTGGGCAGTGCCTAACCATGTTATACCCATGACTTCACAGCACCGTGTACAATCATATGACAGTTTCACATGCTGTCACAGGACGCATCGCCATGGACAGCCACTTGAAATGTCTCAGCTCAGGTTAGGAACTATTTAATGTCAGGAGTTAACAGTGTTTTCACTCTACACAAAAGCCTTTCTGCCGTTGCTGGTAAACTGAGGGGGAAGTACACACTTATAACCTCAGAACTTGGGAAGTGGGGATGGAGGATCAGGAGTTCAAAGCCAGCCTCAGACACATAGAAAGTTAGAGTCGGGTTGTCTCGGAAAGGGAATAGTGGGGTGTTAATTGCCCGAAACAAAGTTACAATTTCCTATTCTCCTTCCTCAACACCTCAGTGTGTCTTTGGATTGGATTGTGTTAGAGCGTTTGACTTTAAACATTGCTTATTTGAGCTAATGACCTGAGTTTCATTTAAAAAAAAAAAAATCTATCAATGAATTTTAGTTTTGGATTAGGATGGAATCTGTATTGATTTCTGAAAGAAACCCAAATATTTGTCTGTCGTTTTGTACTACTGCATATGCAAAGCAAAATTCTCAGCACTGAGATGACAAAACCAAGCTTCTGTCAGCTCTGAAAGACACTGAGGACCCTCTGTGTCCTGCAGCAGTGAGTACCCAGACAAGATTCACGTAGAGGTAAACGAGGAGCAGGAGAGATGCTCCGCAGCGGAGAGCACTTGCTGCACATCATGAGAACAACAGTTACAATTAACTATTTGCTGCACCACTGCTGTTCAGATCCTAACAAAATCTTTCCCAAACAGCCAGGAATGCCTCTTGAACAGGAAGGTGTCTGTCTGGGGCTGAGATGGCTTGTGGGAGGACCTGGGGGCCCAGGAGTCCCTGGGAGTCTACTCAGAAATGAGGTAGAGACACCAGTTTGACAATTCCTTCTTGGCTTCAGTTCAGGTAACGACCACCACCCTGTGTCTCTGGATCCAGCTTTGAACTGGAAGCACATCAGATATTTTTAAAATAATTTTTATTTTCTTTCTGTGTTTAGGTGGTTTTCATTGCATGTGTATTTATGTACTATATGTGTAACTGGTGCCCTAGAACTAGAGTTACAAATGATTGTGAGCTACCATATGGGTTCTGGGAATCCAACCTAGGTCCTATGGAAGAGCAGTGGGTGCTCTTAACAGCTGACACATCTCTCCAGCCCCATATATAACAGGAATTTAAGAGCACCTATAAGTAGCAGAAACCAGTCTGGGTAGGGAGCCTTCCTGCCGGATGAACAGCTTTACCTTGGGAAGATGGCAATGGTCATGCTCAGAGTCTATTGGAGGACACCCAGGTTTGGACCGCCTCAGGACCTCTGGTGGCTGCAGGGTGGAGGAGGGGTAAGGTAAGGGGAGAACTGAGAACTTTGGATGGCTTCACAGACTGGAAACATTATCTGGGCCACTAGGCCCTTCCTGGAAGTAGTTAGTGTTAAAAGGAGCAGAAGTAGAATGGAAAAAAACAGATCTTAGCAGCTGTGGCTCCCATGAAGTCAATTAGGACCTTATCCAGAGGTGACCCTTAAGGCACATCCAGGTGATCAGGTGGAGACCAGGAAGTCGGAGCTGGAAGAACACTGAGAGACCAGAACCTGAGGTGGGTCAGAGAATTCAGGCATTATCACGTTGGCTATCCAGGACCGACCAGCCCTTTTGAAGCCTCCACAGCCTGGCAGAGCAGGCTCACAGCCAGAATGGCCCAGGACCTTGATGGTTGCCTGTCATTGCAGGCACGTATTCCACTGTGCACTCCTGAAGAACAGGCTAGGATGGTGGGTGACCTTGGCCACCCTATGACCTAGACTCACAAAGAGCTGAGAGGTGAGTACAGGAGAGATGCTGGCCCAGGAGGGCTGCCTGGAAGATGGGAGCCATGGCAACTGGGCAGGTGACAAGAATGAGCCAGTGGGAGGAAGTTACAGTGACCGTGAAGAGTACAGCCAGAGCTTCCACACAGATACAGGATGGGGGCTCTCAGTGGACACTAGGCACACCAAGGACCCAGACAACTCCAGGCCTGGCTCACAGTCCCAACAGCAAGCCCACAGTCATCTCCACAATGCCCAGGAGTGGAAACCCAGCTGCTAGAAACAGGACAGAAGCAGGACACCAGCAATGGTACAAACCCTGCTGACCAAATGGTGCTGAGTGCATCCCCAGGAACTGAGCCAGGACCCTCAGAACAGGGAAGACTCAGAATCTTCCTGTTGCAGCTGCTGGACTTCCTCTACCCAGGGTACCCCCAGATGAATCCCCACAGCATAAGACTCCTTTTTCCTCACCTGAGCCTGGGGACAGGGGCGAAAACAACCTAAACGGGGCCCTTTCTTTGTGTTGTGTTTTTTATTTAATTTTCCAACGAACACACTCTTTTATCATCCAAAACCGTGAAAGTAAATTAAGAAGAAATGGGTTTCTTTCAATTAGGCTCAGCGCTGCTTTGAGTAACTGCCTATAATTCTATTTAATGAAAAAATAAAATCATTATTCCACAGCTCCCCCTGCCCTGTCACAAGCCCACAGACGGGCTCCATTAGCGAGCACCGTAGATTTATTTAATTAGAAAAATATTTTGTTTTCTCTGATTCTTTAGGAAAAGAGGGGGGAACTAAAAAACCTCCAGGCACAAAATTAATCAAATCTGTTACCTGGTAGTTAATGGCTGCTACACATAGGCATCTCTCAATTCTCCTTAGATTCCCATCCGAATTTGGATTGCACTCCAACCACGGGCTGACCTACACCTCCCTGGCTGTTTGGCAAACTCTGATGCCAAGGCCTTCACTGCCAGAATTGGGGATCCCCAGGCAGGCACCCAGGGAGAGCAGCTAGAGTCTCTTGCTGCCACCAAACATCAGTCCGTTGGGCTTGTGCCCAGTGTGCAGAACCGGAGCTGTGGTCAGGTCTGCACTGGCTTTGTGGAGCCCTTGCAATGGCAGTAACCCCCAAACCTAGACTGATGTGCTCTCCCCAGCCAGAAACCTCATGCAACCATAGGGATCTGAGCCGTAAAGCCGAGAAGGTATCGGGGAGTGCATGGAGGAGATGAGAAGGTATGCATAAGGCCTTGTGCCCCTTCCAGGATAGCAGCATTCAGGGAAGAGACCAGAATGAAGGACACCACCTGTTATCTTCCAAGATGACCATGGTGGTCTGGATGTGCCTAATTACCCTGCAGAAAAATGTTTCTGACACTCAGTTCCTGATGGGGGCCCCTGAAGAGAGAAACTAGGGTACCATTGTGCGTGTGGTCTTTGCCTTCCTGTGATCTTTCCAGGGACCCTGAGCATAGCCTTGAGCTCTCCCAGAAGCCACCACACAGCATCTACAGGAAAATCCATCCTCAGGTGAGATGCCTTGTCACACACAGGCATGATGTTGTCAAGGCCCCTCTTCACACAGACAGATAGAGTTAGGAGGACATAGGCATATCCAGACCTGGAGGAAGCTGGGGGAGCCTGGGCCAGACTGCAGGCTGAATTTCCATAGAGAGGTTTTAACCCAGGGCAGCATCCAGGAGATGCCCAGAATATAGTTGCTGGATAATAGGCTTGAGGAATTGGTAAAGCTAAAGTATTCAGAACCTCCTTGTTCTTCTCTCCTTCCCTCTTTCCTTCCTCTCTCCTGCCTTATCTCCCTCCTCCCTTCCCTGGATCCTGAAGGAGCATCTAAGAACACATTCCTGAGAGAGGGCTGGAAAGCCACTTCAGGTTCCTAGCAGAGAAGGAACATCTGTGAGCCAGTGGTCCCTGCAGACAGCACTGCTGCATATGATACAGCTGCCTGTTGAAATTTGAATCAGATCAGCGCGGATCCATTTGCTAGCACAAGTATGTCCCAAATGCTCCTCAGAAAGCAATGGGATAGCATGGCCGGGTGTCTAGCTGAAGCCTCCTGGGGCCCAGCACACTTGTTTCTTCGGGTGGCCAAGAGGCAGAGTGTTGAGGACTCCTCATGTACCTCTTCTTTACAGGACTTATCACTGGGAACAGAAACCACACCTTTCCAGCTGATCAGTCACCAGAAGCCACCTTTAAAAGAAAAGAAGATTTAACTTACAGTGTATTTTGTCCATATTCTTTTCACTGGTCCAACTACTAGGTCCTCCCACTTCCCTAACCACCCAAGTTCACACTCCTTTTCTCTTCCAATAAATGAATAAAACAAAAGGAGTCAAAACAAACAAACAAGACAAAGAAAACCAAGATGAAGAACACACAGACACATGCAAAGAAAAATAAATGGAATTCATTTTGTGTTGGCCAAGTATTCCTGAGCATACAGCCTGTCCTGGAGTGTGGTTGATACCCAGTAACATTCCATTGAGAACACTGAGTTTCCCTTTCCCAGTGTGTATTAATTGTGAATCACTCCCTGGTTATGAATGGGGCTCTGTGCTCACTTTCCCTTCCCAGTGCAGCATCTTGCCTGGTCTGAGCGTGTGCAGGTCTTGTGCATGGTGCCACAGTCTCTGTCAGTCTCAGTTTCCTCCGAGTCAACACCGCCTCTGGCTCTTACCATCTTTCCTCCTCTTCTGAAGAGATCCTGAGCCTAGAGGAATATCTGCCACCAGGTTAAAACCGCCAACGCCAGACCTGGTGACATCTTGCTGAGTTGTTGGCCAAAGGGGTCCCGTAGAGCCTCAAGTGTTACAAGCTATTGCCAAGGCTGTTGGTGACCCTCCACAATTTGATGGGTTTACCACTGAATGCACAACTTACTTGTGCCATCAGACATAGAGAAAACAAGCCGATTCCCAGTCAGATGCTTTACCCCACTGATCAGCATTTGTGGTGCTGTGAGATGTTCTGCACACTAACAGAGTAGGAAAGCAGCATCAGTATCAATTACAAACGCTGAGGTTCTCAACAGTGACTTGTCTGAAAAAAATACACTGGTGCAATCGTGACACAAGTATTGTGGGAGTAACAAACCCCTTTTTGAATAGATTTAGGGCCCCCATCCATGAGCCTTAAATCCATACCTAACCCTACTAAAGTGAACCCATACGACTAATGGGACAAGAAGTCACCTTCAGCAATCATTTTCCCAGTCATCCCCACCACAGAAACTCAGTCAGGATCATTGCAGGATCCTTTCCCCGGAAGGATCCCTGGGCCTGCCATTTAGCAACCCCTGACATGTTGGATGGCCACATCTGACCCCTAGGAGGCAGGCATCTGGGCAACACATCAGGCTCAGACCTATTGGCTAACAATGTGGGCGGTGATAACCACACAGGTGAGATGTCCCTCCCAAAGGAGGCTCTAACATGGCCATGGCCCAGGGCTGATAGGAGGTGATGGGACAGCAGCTGTATCTCCTGAGGCAGCACCCTCATCCCAGCCTCCTATTCCTTTTCCTACTCTCTGAAATGCTCTAGAGCAGAATAAACCTCAGGATACATCAGAGCATCTGGACATGAGATTCAGGAATACACAGGCTGTGCTCATATGCAGATGGATACACCAGACAGCCCCACTACAGTAGCCCACCAAGTGACCACAATGCATTTGCTTGGTTACCATCTTTTGCTGTGATAAACACCATAACCAAAAGCAATTTGGGGGGAAGGGGTTAATTTCATCTTACAGGTTACAGTCCATCAGAAAGGTAAGCAAAGCCAAGAACCTAGAGACAAGCACCATGAAGGGGGCACTGTTCACCTTCCCTTAGTGCTGCCCACAGTGGGCCCTTCTACATCAATTATCAATCAGGAAAATTATCAATCAGGCCCACAGACATTCCTATAATTCAATCTGTACTAAGCAATGCCTCAATTTAGGTCCTTTCTTACAATGTGACACTGGTTGGGGCCAAGTCGCCAATAAAACTAACCAATATGCCTGTATTCAAATTTCCCACCAGAACAAGAAGGTAAAAACCCCAGAAGTGTGGAAGAAGGTATTACTGACCCCAGTACCTACACCACAGACAGACTGTAAGACCCCACAGACTCCCCTGCTCTGCTCTGAAATTTTCTTCTGGGGCTGTAACAATGTCCTGATAGACTTGCCTGTGTGTACTCAGGAAGATGATGGTGCTTATGACACTCGTGGCCAGTTTCCATGGCCACTGGCCAGCTTGCTTGCTTTTTGAGCTCCCCAGAGACATGGAATCCTTAGGCTTCAAGACAAGAAGCAACTGTGAGGGGGTGGGGTGACCATGCTCACTGGAGACCAGGAGAGCCTCAGGTATACCTCTGATCTGAAAGCAAGCTGGTTCAAGACTTGGGAAGCTCCTACTCAGTTCACATGTGAGGGCAGAATGGATGCCACGTTATTTGGTATACATAACTCGTTTAGCTCTATTGAGGCCATCAGCTGATTGAAGTGACCAACCATACTATAGGCAGCTAGTCCCCAGACTCAAATGTTTATCTCATGACCCTCACAGATACACTTAAAAGAGCTTCCTCCAAATATCTGGTGCCCTGACCAAACACAAATTGACTTCCATGGAAACGTTTCAGATGGCATTAAGCAAAGAACCTTGACGTGGAGAACTGTCCTGGATTATTTGGATGGTGACAAAGCCATTAGAAGACCCCATTAGAGAAAAGCAGGATCAGAACTGGCAAGCTGGGTGTGGTGGTCAGGCCTGCTGTCCTATCACTCAGGAAGCTGAGGCAGGAGGATTGTGAGTTCCAGGCTAGCCTACAACACAGGTAGACCCTGCAGAGGTGGCTCAGTGGGTGAGAGTAATTGCTTTTGCAGAGAACTGGGTTTAATTCCTAGCTCCCACACGGGGGCTCATAACTACATTTGTAACTCCTGTTCCAAGAGACTTGATACTCCCGTCTTCCGAACTCTTGAGGCACCAAGAACACATGTGATGCAAGACATACACACAGACAAGAAACACTCATCCCACCTCTAAAAATAAATAAGCTTTAAAGGAGAGTGAGGAACAAAGAGTAGCTGTGACAATGGAGGGGAGGGGCCTGGAAGACGCTGGTTAGACCGCTGGGGTACAGGGTATGGGTGCCTTTTCAAACTCGAAGGAGTAAAAACTGGGTTCTTCTGCTGGCAGCCTCCAGAGAGGATGTGTCCTGAACCTCCATTCCAGGACCCTGATCTCCAGAGTCTGAGATAATAAGTCAGTTCCATTCTCAAGCAACAGTGTCCAGCATTTCATCTCAGGGAACTAATGAACATATTCCTTTTCTCTTTATGTTAGGATTCATTTTTTCTAGAGTAAAATTTTGCTTCATGGCACATCTTACGTGCTTAGCTCCTGCCTTCAGGGCTGACACTTGTTTTTGTTTGTTGTTTTGAGCCCAGGGAACTATAAACAGAGGTGAATGTTCCATCCCCAGAGCCTAGGGGTTTCTGTGTCACATCAGTTGCTTGGATTCCCAGCAGCAGAGCCACCAGGTCTGAACAGGCTACTGAATTGGTCTGTTGACCCACACAGTCCCTATCCCAGCCTTACCTTGGCAGCTGAGAGGAGGGTAGATTTTTTCTTCTGCAGATATCAAGGTGAGCTTGACAGCTTTGAAGGACAATTGTTTCAGCCTTGGCCTGGACATTTGGAGGGGGCTGTCTTGATTTCCCTGAGACACAGGAGAACCCAGCCTCTGAACTGCCTTTGTGTAATTTGTAAACAACTTCTCAGTGCTCAATTTAAGGATATTAAACTTTTGGCTGATGGGGACCCCAAACTCCTCAAGCAACCATTTAACTAGAAATCCAATCCCCAACCCCAAATCTCCCTCATGTTCACATTTCACCCCAGTTCTTCTGCCCTAGGAATGGAGACAGGCTCCACCTTTCCGTGGCAAATGTACTTCCATGGTTTGGGTCCATTCTGGGTCCCCCAGCCAGCTATTCTCAGCCAGGTCATAGGAACCATTATGAGGGAGGCCAGCATCCTCTATCCCTAACATATTTCCAACATGTTCTTCTGCCTGTATAGGAACAATAAGGGGGAGTTTTCTACCAGAGCAGGATGACCTAGGAAATCAATTCTGAGGGTGACAGCACTGGTAGCAGGATAAAAGTTGTCAACTTGGTCCCCAGACCACCACCCCTTTGAGAGATGCTAAGCATCCACAAGCAAGCCCCATACAATCATTCTGGAGCACTGCAGAGCAGGTCTGTTCCAGAAGGATCATAGACCCTATTACCTTCTTCCCTCTCTGTCTGTGGTGATCCTGTGAAACCAAGCCCATGATCACCTCCTGAGCCTGAACAGCGAGTTTTGTGGGGTGGCCTGCTGACATTGAGGGAGATCTGCTTATAGTGAAAAGGGCAGCCTAGGCTATGGAGTGTGGCTGCCCTCTGCTGGCATCTCAGAGTAATGACCACAGAGGACTCCAGTCAAGAAAGCAAATTCCTCCAAGTGACCAAGCTTTGAACAGCACAGATGGGCACTAGGTGACCCCTTTCCAGTCTTAAGGCATGTATAAGAATTTGTTTTATCTAAAAGTAGATCTATGCAAGGCAAGAGACCACCATCTACATAAATGCTACTTTACCCCAAGTGCTACATGGGTAAGCATCTACCCAACACCACTGCTCACCCCCAGACAGAAAGGGCCAAACCAGCAGGAAGTTTGATCTTTATGCCTTGCCTAAATATAAAAACTGAGAAAAGAGACATCAAACCCCTGTTGATAGCCCACACCTTCTAGAGCACCGATAGGGTGCTATCTGAAGCCTCCGTTAGTCAGGGACCCCAGAGAGAGTGGAAACTGAACACTGCCCTTGATCCCAGCAGGCCAAGGGCAGGACGAGTAAGTGTGTGACCAGGACAGCCAAACTAGCTTCAGGATGAAGGTCCCATCTGCTCCTTGGAATCTGATGCCTTCACCCCACCCTATACCCAGTGCACACACAGCCCTGACTCCTTGAACTCAGTCATCTATGTCCTCTCCCTTGAAGCAAAATCACATATTCACTGACAAGGGCCTTTGTCCTCTGCTCAGGGCCCAGCTCACCCAATACTCAGAAGCTCCCAAGGCAGCCAGATCTCTAGAATTCTGCCATTGGAGGCCTGGAGGCCCAGCCAGGCCCACTGCAGCTCTGAGCCCTACAGGGCTACACACTGTCACACTGCCCTCTGGTCAGAGGTCACAGCTCAGGAAGGCTTAGCCATGGCTTTCAGTCCAGTGACAGCAGGCATCCTAACAGGGAGGTGGGTACCCACCACTACCTCTCCCAATATTTCAATACTTAGGGCCATGAAGTCCCACCTGGTTTCTTGCCCCTGGTTCCCCACAGTGCTCAGTGCTGCCACTGAGAGTCTTGGTTCCCATGAAGTGAAGGAACTCCGCTTCCTTAAGCCCCTGCACACACAGAACTTCTTCCCTGTTCTCTCCCTCTCTGTCTCTCTCTCCTTTTTTTGTTTCTTAAAGATTTATTTTTACTATTTTTAATTGCACGTATGGGAGTGGGGTACATGCAATTAGAGGCAGGAAGAGGGCATTGGAACCAGGGAGTTACAGACAGTTGTAGCTGCCTATGAGGCTTCACTCTTAACAGCTCTTAACAACTCCATTCTCAGCGGCTGCGCCATCTCTGCAACATGACCTTTCCCTTTTACTAATTTCAAACTAGAAATCATTACCTCTTTTTCCAGGGGTGGCCCAGACAGCTCCTTTAAACACTTCAGATATTTTTAAATGCAATGTAGTTTCCTTCTTGAGGAGTTCTGTTATCTCAATAAACAAACTTTTCCAAGTGTTGATGACTTCAATAAACAAAGAAAATCTTTACATTCCCTTAAAACGTCACCACGTTTTACACCCTCAGGAGAGCCGCTCTGTGCTGCCCATCTGAAAACGTAACCACCATTGAACTATGACATTACTAAACTACTGAGCAGCAGTCAGGGGCTCATCCCTGCACAGTGCGGCAGTCAGGGCCTCTTCAGCAGCCTGGATATTCACAGTGCCAAGTACAGAGATTATATCTGAACTGCCAAACTGGATCCAACAACTTTTACCTCCGTGTGCCAATTCTGGGCTCTGTTCCCATTCTCCAAGGGGACAGGGACAGTTACTCCCCAGGGAAATGGGCTGTGGGTCCAAGTGACCTTTCTCATGATCTGAAGCTTTTTATAACCACAAGACTCTCAAATCATAAAAAAGCTAGCCTTGGAGTCCAAGCCTGGGGAAGAGTATCACCCTCCATGCGGAGGCTGGCCTTGTTGCCTGGCTTCAAACTGAGCTGAGTCGATATCAGCTGACACAGCAAAGCCCAGAAAGGCTCAGCCATCTCAGGGAAATCCAGAAGAAAAAACTGGTGCCTCAGTCACTAAGCTGGTAGAGGCCCTCTTGGGGCTATTCCTGACACTCCACAGGTGTCAGATACTCAAAGGTCTTTTCTTACTGATTGCAGATACACACCCTGGGTAGGAGGCTGGGACTGACCTGGGAACCCCTTCATTGGGGCCAGGGTCACAGGCCAGAGTGAACAGCTGTGGGGGACAAGCTGTATCCAAGGTCCCTAAGCCCAGAGCTCACCTGCTGCCCACTACTGGCATCTAGCTGTGTGTCCTTCTGCACTCAGTAAGCCAGTGAAAGAAAGCAAGAAGGAGTGAACTCAGACCCTGTTCCCGAGGAACTCACAGCCCTCTGGACTTAACATGGTGCTCAGAGGACAAGAGTCACCCCGCACTGCAGGACAGAGGCAGGTGAAGGTGATGTGCTAGTGCTGAACAAGCACGATCACATGCTAAAATCTCCAGTGCCACAAACTTGATGGCCTCTCCCGGATCTGGACTTAGAGCCACACACCCCACACATAAGCAGCAATTGGCTGAGGAAGCAGGGGCAGGTCCCCAGGCATGTCATTCACACCCTGCCACACCTGTGGTTCATCATGACTAAGCACCCAGATGCCTATCCATCCTGGCCATTGTCCCTACCACAAGAAAGCTGCTAAGCTGGACAGAGAGTGGGGACATCACAGCGAGATCAAAGACAGGAGACTCACACAGAGGATGAGGGGGAGGCAGAGGCAGTAGCAGCCCTCATGAAGGTCAGAAGTTCAGCTGAGCCTGGACTGACAATGTCTGCTGGGCAGACATATGTCCCCATATTGAGGGACCTACTGATCTTTCTGTCTCAAGGAGGGGTGAAGGAGGCTCAGGTAACCACCAGTTGGGCCACAGCAAGGACCGGCCGGGGACCTACTGCAGATTGCCTGACAGGTATAGGAATAGCACAGGGTGGTCTCTCCAAGGACAAGGCTCTATGATGTGGAAAAACCAGGATGAAGTTTCGGGGAAGCGGTCAGTTGTAGCCGAGTCAGTGCTGAGCCAGTGCAGGAAAGGAGGAGGTGTGAGCCGAGCCCCCACAACACAGCTGCTCTGCTGCTCTCCAGGGGTTCCATATGTGTCTCTATGACAGTCTGGAGTGTCAACACCAGACTCCCTGGAGAGTATCACTCACTGATACAGATTCGGGCCCCAGATACACAGTCAGACCCACTGACATGGGGCTCCAACCTTCAGGACCTACCTGATAAGACCCAAGACTCAAGCAGCAAGAACTGTCCCAGCAGAGCCTGGACTCCAAACCAACCAGGCAAGAGCTGCAGGCTCCTTAAGGCACAGAGCATGTGGCTTTGCTCCTGAAGGTCCTCTTCCTTCTCTGGCTTTCTGTCCTCACCTTTAACAAGAGGTCCTTTCTCCCACCTGTGTCCCATGAGCCCTGTACCGGCTGAAGCTCACTCAAAGCCTGTATGCCCCTGTAGCCTTCCCCGCCCATGGACAAGCATAGATATGCATGAATGGCACCTTGTCCAAGATGGGGCTGCATGAACATCCCTGAGTCCTGGCAAAACAGGAGGACCTGTAGAGCAGATTGCAGCTCCCAGGCATGGCAGAGCTATAAGGCAAAGGTGAGCTAAGTCATGAGCATAGGTCTCTGCTGGTTCCATTAGTGAGCAGCACACGGTCACGAACCACAGGGGAGAGAACTGAGGAATGAGCCCACTGTTCCCTGTGGATCCACCTGATGTGAGATGTCTTTCTGTATGCTGTGAATAGCATTAGAGCCTTTGTCTGGACCCAGGGGCCCAGGCAGGACAGAAAAACTTTTGGCTACATCCAACCACTGCTCATCAACTCCCATTTGGATGGTACCTGCTGTGCTATGCCCAGCCTCACCTTCACTAAGACATTAGCAGAGCTCTGCAGCAGTATCACCCACCCTGACCACACTGCATAGCTGCCTATGACATGGCCCAAGCACCCTGCTGCAGTGTGCCCCTTATTCTGAGCGCAGTAGGGCTTTCTTGGGCCTCCTGGAGTTCTCTAACTCCCTTGCTCACTTCCAGAGCCCCATGACCTAGTCTCATGCCCAAGACTCTTGAAGACCCAGGGCCAGAACACATAATCTTCAACCTCGCACCCCACCCTCTGTGCCGCCACCTCTGCCTCACTACTGCAGAGGCCTCAGAGGCCTCTATTCACTCTTGCTCCTTAGGGAGCCTGTTGTTGAAGGACCTGAACATCCCTATGACTCATCAGCTATAATGAGTCAGCCCTGATGAGCAACCCAGAAGAAGGGAGCACAGGCCAGCTTGTCAGGTTCTTACTTCATCTAAGCACACAGTGTTGTCCAGGCATGTGTTGTATTAAGTTTCTGTTCTGGACTTTCTGGTCTAGCCCAGAGGTTTGGTCTAACCCACTCTCAACCCCACTGCCACTTAGGCTCACTGAATCACACAGACACTTGTATTATTTTTACACTGATCAGCCTAGGGCCCAGGCATAAAACTTGCTACCTCCTTCATCTGAACTCAGTCCATCTTGTTCAGCCTTGCGGCTCAGTACCTTTTCTCAGAGCAGCATTTCAGCTTCTTTCCTCTGTGTGTCCAGTAAGCTCCATGACTCTGTGGCATCTGTCTCTGCTCTGAGATGTTCCCAAACTTTTCTTAGCCTGGTAGCCCCGCCCACACTTCCTATCTGCCTTCAGCCAATCAGCCGGACAATTATTTACAATGTAGTCAATCAGCGGGACAATTATTTACAATGTAACAACATAATCCCACTACAAGGGATCTATGGACCCTCCTCACTGTTCACTCCTGTCTTGGGGGTTCTTTCCTTTGCTGTAGGACCTTGACTTCTTCCTAGAAAATTAAAAGGTTGAACACCACCCCTACTGCAGCTCTGGCTCTGTGCCCCCTTAGGATCCTGGGCCTAGTTTTCAGTAGGAAACTCCCTATATCTTCTAGAGAAGTCACAGAAATCTCACCCTGAATCTAAATAATTGTTTCCAAAGCAGGCAGTGAGCAGTGACCCAGACATAGTCCTTCCTAACAAAACCCACTGTGACCAGCTGCCTGACATTCACCTACACCTGCATCCATCCAAGTCAGTCAGATGGGAATCTGATAACTATCCATCTATCCAGAGTGGTCACCTTCCCATGGCCACCAGCACCTGACTCAAGGCTCTCAGACCTCCCACCTAAGTTCACAATGCTTTGCTATCACACACACACACACACACACACAAACAAACAACAAAACAAAACAAAAACCACCACCCACCAGGAGGAACATGTATACCTGTCCAGAAGCAACCTCAGGAGGGGTGACAGAGGCAGCAGGTGGGGAGGGGTGATGGGGAGAGAGTGACCCAGAGTTAGCTGCTTACTTCTTTGTTCCTCAGGGAGGCATGAGCAGCAGCCTCTGCCAAAGAAGTGGCAACAATTTTCCTGCTAATCAGGTGACATCTATGAGAGACCCCAGGGTCTCCTGGGGAATTGGGGAAAGAAAGAGTAGAGGGGGTTCAGGGTGTGGGATGGAGGGAGGGAGGGGAGGGGGCTAGAAAGACTCAAAGCACAGACACGGGGTGTGGAGATGGCCCACATGTTCCAGTGCTGTCTGATGGCATCTGCTCTGTGGAGATGGAGGGGGAAGGCTTTTGCAGAGACTAAACGGCTCAAAAATGTAACCGCCCTAAGAGGAGCTTCTCAGAAAACATCTGTCAGCCCTTCTTGGGAGAATGCAGGATGGTGTTCAAGTACCAGCTCCCCCATGGAGAGCAGCAGGAAGAGTCAAAACAGATAAAAGTGTGTGAGCAGACCAGAACCTGAGAAAAGACAAGATAGGCCAGAATAATGGGTGGATCCAGGGTGGTAAGCAGGCTGATTTTCTAAACAGGAGGCACCTTGTGGAAACCAAGATTCTCCAGGGCCCAGGCCTCAGTGAGATTTCCCATCTCTCTAAATCTTAGCTTCCTGGCTGCTGAATTGTTGAACTGGGTCTATCTCACTCACATGTCACAGGACTATTGTACAGGCAAAGGCTAGTACCCAGAGCCTTAGGTTTACATAACTGTTTCTATAAGAAACATAGCCTGCTTGGCTTAGAATTCTCTCTTGGGGGCAGGGAGAAATTTTTCTTAGTCTTTGTAATGATAGACTTTAGACAGATCCAGTTGTGGTCAAGCCTCATCTGAGCCTGCCCGTGGGCAACCCAGTCAATCTGTAGCAAAACCCTGCTGTAAAACTCAAGAGGCCCCTACCTGTGATGTCAGCCACCTCTGCTGTCATGAGCAAAAATCCTGTAGAGTCATTTAGCAATCATGGACCTTGGACAGCTCCTTCTTCTAGGAACTATCCCATCACCCACTATCATGAACCCAGCTTGTCCTTGTAACAGGCTGGGGCCTCTGTCCCACCAGCTTTCAGGACAGGCTCCCTTGGAACAGTAACAGGATCCAGATCATCTCTCTGTCCTGTGCCCTTGTCCTCTCTTTGGGTGATCTGGACACTATCAGTCTACACTGAGTCCACAGTCAACCTACTCCCTATCACCCAGAATACCAAAGACATGGCAGGGAGGACATCCTGAAAGTCCCAGCAATGGGAGCCACTCTGCCTGACATCATTAATCTCATGCTTGCTCTTGTGTCAAAGTGCATGCAATTTCTTGTAAAAATGATCCAGCTGCTAATTAGGCTGTTTATAACTTGTTTCCCTGGTCGCTGATGATAATTAACATGCAAATGAGCTTGGGGAGGGGAGACTCTGAGCCCCGTTCATTAGCACGTTAATTACTGTTTGCATACTTAAGTATCTCAGACACAAATGGCGGCAGTTAGCAGAATGGGCAAGATGATCATTATACCCACGGCATTTTGAAAAGTCATTTCACTCTGTTATTTTTCTGAGTGATTAATGGTTCCTGGTGGCCTGGTTGATAAACTTCGTTAGTTCAAGCCAATCTAGGCTGTGTACACAGACTGTGGAGCGGCTCCCGGCTCCCGGCACAGCGCCATCAATCTCTCTGTGTACCACCCCCATTGGTGACAGAGTTTCAGGAGAAAGTTGGGCAGTTCTTGGGGACCAGAGAACTTCTTGGTGTTAAAGGGACAGACTCCGGAACCCACTCTGTTCAGCAACAGGGCTGAGTTTGGGAAGATCTGTGTGTGTCTTAGGGCTGACCAAGGAGACCAGGGCATCCCTGCATGGTGTCATATGAAGTTCTTAGATGGAACCTCTAGAGTCCTGCCCCCCTTCCTCCCTCCCTCCCTCTCTTCTTTTCTTTTTCCTCACTAGTCAATAACCAGGCACCTGCTAGGTGATGATAGCCCAACCCTGACCTCTTCTATTGAGTGGTTAGAATCCTTAACTGGAATCCCAGCAAGGAAGTCAACAATACCCAAGTGAGCACAAGGCTGATGGTGATGATGGCAAAGAAGACCAGGAAAGTTATTTCATATAAGAGGGTCTGTCTAAGTGGGGATGACTGAGCCCAGATCTAAAAGAATTAAAAGCTAGGTGTATATTGGGAGGAAACAGTGATCCAAAGGCCCTGAAGTAGAACTAGGCTTTCCAGGGAACAGGGTAGGGTCCCACAATAGACCACTGTTAATGGCCTGAGTAATTTAGGTGCCAAACAGGTGAGGAGAGGCCAGGCAGATCCCCAGGTTGGGATCAGAGTGGGCTTTGTGAGCTGTGCTTCAGACACAGTACAGGTGGGCTGCATCATGCCGGCAGTGAGATGGGAAATGATCAAATGTTATGCTTTGATGCTTCCATGCAGCTCCATGGAAGGCATATCTGAGAAAGTCTCCTCACTCTAGCCCAGCTCCAGTGCCCAGGTAGCCAGAAACCCAAGGCCCCAGCAGGACACTTCTAAGCCAAGTCTCCCCTTTAGGCTGTGGACCCAGCACCTGGCCTCAGAACCTAGTCCTCACTGAGCAAACCAGTCATGGAGGGCCATGGCCTCCTCTCTGAGAACACAACCTTATCTGTAGCTAAACTGTCTGCCAGGGGAGCCTGGAAGCCCCAAATGAACAGTCCCCACAGATGCTAGAACATAGGCCCTGTGACCTATTCAGACATCCAGTTCTTGGCTTCATCCACCTTCTGGGCACAGATCTGGCTCAACACCTTTAGGAAGGACTGAAGCAGCCAGAAGCAGCAGGTGGGCAGATGGCTGGAGCAGGGGAGCATACCATCCTACTGCATTATTGATCCTAGAATGGAACAAGAGCCCCAGGGAACAGGAGGAGCCAGCTCCCTGGCAGGTGTGGACTGGGCATGTCTGCCAGCTGCAGGGCCTGCCAAGAGCTGAGCTGAATGGGGTACAGTCTAGGCTGGTGAGGAGGAAGGAGCGGAAAGTAGCAGAGCCCCTCATTTGCTTGCAATTCCTGCTTACAATCAACAAAGAAGACAAGCTGAACTGCCATTTGGTAATTCCCAGATTGCCCCAGGTAAATCTTTCAAAGCTTCAAGGGTTCTCTACTGAGTGAGGTCACATAGAAGCCTGGCTAGAGGAAAATGGCAAGGTGGGGCACTCAGGGCAGCTTACACAGCTTGGCAGAGCAATCTGGATGCTTGGGATGCAGCATCCTGGTGGGTATGGGTAAAAACCAAGCTCATAGAATTAGCCAGTGCTATAGCAGGTTCTTATGGCAGTGGGGAAGTGAAAAGCACCCCTGAGAGCCCAAAGTTACCCTTTGGGGAATCCTGGGTACAGACCTGCCCTAACTCATATTGGCTCAGACACAGTGAACCCTTGAGGTGAACACCTGTGGGAAGGAGAGCAGAAGAGGAGGTGGATAAGGTGCCTGGATAAACTGATCTATTTACCTCTGAGTTGTATCATGACCGCTAGCTACCCTGGATCCAGCACCACCAGCAGCTCTAAGTGTCAGGGGGGCTCAGACCTCCACATGGAAGGGAGAACATTTCCCAGCCTCTGGGGTTGAACCTAACCATAGGAGACACATCAGTATCTGAGGGACAAATTGCTACTACCTACTACCTACATCTGGATTCTGGAAAGACATGGGCCAGATCTTTCTAATCCAGCCCTCTTGGGAAAGCACCCTGGGCTTTGGGAAGAGGATCCATAAAGACATCTTATGAGAATAGTCACTCCCAGCCTTCCTCTGGAGAGCTGAGGAAGCAAGCCTCCCTATAGGTCCTGTGAGCATTGTCTCTGAACAGTAACTCATGGCTAGCAGACCTGCACCCCACAAGGTCAGCCTCGGTTTTCTCAACTTCTCCACTATTCTGTGCTCATCTAAAAAGACTCCATCACCAGCCCAGTGTTATTCCCAATGCAGGGCATCCCAAGGCCCTGCTTAGACATTGCGTGCAGGAAGCCTTGGAGGTTACAATGACTCTTTCCTCTTTCCCAGGGGCTAACCACAGATACAAAGCCATCAGCAAAGAGGAGGGGTCAGATGCTCAGTATAACTCTCGTGTAACTGTTCTCATGGAGTATCTTAGAGGGCTAGCATTGTGGAGCAGGGCTGACTGGATTCCCAACAATGCAGGGTGTCTAGGGCAGCAGAATCTATAGAGTGCCCAGGGCCAGAATTCTGGTCACTGCCAGCTAGATCTGAGTCAGACACAGCAGAAATCCTTTGGACCAGTGAGTGTAAAGCCTTGTGATCTGTTCTCGTGTCCAGATTCTGAACTTAAGGTCACAGACCTTAGCCTCTTCACGCAGATCCAGCAGCTAGTGCTTGTCTACCACAATATCAGAAATGGAAGCACAATATAGAAGACAGCATTAGCAGGCAGGTTCCAGCACCCAGGCATGTTGCCCACAAATGGGAAGGGAACTGCAGATGCACATCAATTCCAACCAGAAGATGGCCCATCTGGCCAGTGCCTGCAGGCCCTCAGGCTCTTTACACTCAGGAAGGACACAGGGGACAGATCAGGGCTAATGTGATTGCCATAGTCAGTGCCCCTCTGTGCCCAGGGCTCTTCCAACAGCCCCACAGGACAGCCCACTCCATTACAGAGCTCACCTAATTAGGATAATTAAAATGAAAGTAATCAAAGTAACATAATAGGAAAATTCTTAATAAGCCCTCACCACTGCAGATTGCAAGAGTTCTGTGCCTTTGTGAATGTCAAGGAACTGAAGAGAAGATTGGCCATATAGCAAGCTGGGCCTTGCTGACCATGCCCACCCTGCATCCTCAGACCTCAGCCCAGGCCTTTCGTAACTTAGCTCCCTCCACAGAGAGATGTAGGACACACCCCAGGAAGTTAGCCTTTAAGGAGAGTACCAGAGGACTCCACTCCCCAGAAACCTTGCATCCAGTCCCTAGAGCCCCAGAAGAGCCAGAACCTGGGCACCTTGGTGTGATGAGTTGGGAGGGGCTGCCCAAAGCAGATCTCCTGTGCAGTCAGGTGAAGCTGGTTAGCCAACATGCTCGTACTGAATCCGGACTGATTCTCAGGCTCCAGCCTCTACTCCCTCTCTCTAAAACTGAACCGTATGCCCCACTCATCAGTTTAGACCTGGCCTTCCTCAATAAGGAGTTCAGCGGGGGAGCCAGGGCCAGGGTAACCACAGGAACAGTTGTGGGCACAGAAATGCAGTCTAGCCCACTTGCCCTATTCAAGGAGCAGGCTGAGGGGCCAGGAGTTTGGGGCAAGTGAGAAGACCTACAGGACACCAAAGTGGACAGGGGCCTGCAGGGAGAGGTGTGGGAATGTAAAAAGTTCTGGGGTACAGAGACGAAGTCTGAATGTGCTGGACACAAGGTCATCAGGCACTTCACCAAGAACCCAGAGGGTGTACACTCCTGAGCCTCTCTACTCCAAGGCCATCCCTGTAAGCCTGACCTAATCTCCTTTGTCCTCCCCACTTCTTACCACTGCTAGGGCTGGGGATGTAGAGTTACAGTCTGGCCACTAGGGGGCATAGCTGAACAGCCAGGAAGTTTGGGGATGTTGACACTCTCCCTGGAAACTGGAGATTGGCTTCCTCAGCTTCTCTGTGTCTGCAGTGTTGAGCCAGTGTCTTTAAAGGGGCCCAGAGCACCTAGGGCTGACCAGAAGCTGCATCCACCACCCCTGGTCCCAGCCTAAAAAGGAATTTGAGTCATCAGCCTTTCCAACCCCAGATCTGGCTGGTTCAGCTTGTGAGTGTAAGCGTTGAGGGCACGCATGTGTACATGTGTCTGTCAGGGAGGGCTTGTTGGGGCTTTCCACTGAACGTACTTAAGGACCAGGAACCAAAGGCCAAGAGTAGTTCCTGAAGTCAGAGGCCAGGGTTAGAAGACAAATTAGGCCTGTAGTCTTACCTCAGAGCTGATCATGAGTTGTCCAGTGGTGCTTCCCACCCAGTTCCTGACCTGGCAGGCATCTCTTGGCCCTAGCCCTCAGCCCACATGGCCCAGGCATGAGTTGGCTGCTGAGGGTGCAGTGCTGAATTGGAGCTCTGAGACACTACAGTTATATGCCTTCCTAATAGATGGAGCCAGGTGTCCCAGAGTCTGCCTAGGTTCCTGATTCCTTAAGCACACAGCTGTTCCCCCAACATGGATACCAAGGTCCTCTGACGCAAACATGAGTAGACAGGGTCCCATCTTGCTCAACAAAGGAAGAAACTGAGGCTCAAGAGATAGAGTAACTTGGAACCCAGGCTGATGGGCCCTAGCAGAGCTCATGCACAGCTAAAGGAATCTGCCTGCCGAGAGGTTCCAAAAATGCCTCTTTAATGGCCAGGTCCCAGGTTCCACCCAGCAGAGTCTGCATAGTTTTGAGATTTCAGTGACAGAATCTGGGAGGTTGTGCTGAGGCTAGGCTCAAAGGTGGCTATAGGGCAGGTAAATGTGACACCTTGGACACTAACTGTGATTCCCTTCCTACAGGTACTCATGAAGACTGATCATGGATCAGTGGGGACTGAGAGCATGATGTCAGCTCAGGAGCTTGTGGCCTGCCTCTGCCAGCAGGGGGACAAGCACCTGGCCCTGGAGGAGGTGCCCTTAGCCACAGCCTTCTACCTGGCTGCCTTCAGTTGTCATGCCCCTTCAGCCATACAGCATGTACAGGCTGTCCTGGCCGAGGCCCCAGGGGCACCTGTGGTGGCCACACTAGAGGCCTGGTGTCGTGGAGACACTAAGATCCCTGCTATTCACTGGGATGGCATGGCAGTGGTCTCCCTGACTGGGCCACTGGCCTCTGCTTTTCTTGGTGCCATTTACCCTGACCACCCCGCCACAGTCCTGTACCTTTTAGCTGGCTTGCTGGCCCATGGACAGTACACAGAAGTGGTACAGCGCTGCAGCGCCCTATTGAATGCACACTCTCAGCAGGCCCTAGAGCTACAGCTGAGCCGTGCCCTAGCCTGGGTCCTGTCTGTGGAGCAGGCCACTGAGGGCATAGCTGCCTATCTTCAGATCTTTGCCTCCAGTGCAGACAGGACAGTGGCCTTCATCCATAGCCACCAGCAGCCCTACCTCCCCACACTACTTAGCACCCTCCAGAACTACCTTTCAGGACATCTGAAGGCCACAGAGAGCACTGCCCTGCAGATGACCAACTGCCGGGAACTCCTGAAGGCCCTGGACCCTAGGGGCAGCTGGCTGGATGCTATGTCACCTAAAGCTCTGCTTCAGAGAGGCAGATTTGAAGACTGCCTGGCAGCGTGCAACCGGGACCTCCAGCCTGACACAACAGGAAGCAGGCCCCAAGGTAGGAGAGTGAATCACAAGTCACATTCCTCAAGAGCCTTGGCTGTCACGGTAAAAACCCGCTCTAAGATATGTTTTAAACAGGGTTTATTTGGTGAAAATAGCTTACAAAATAGAGCCGGTTTTAGGAGAAGATGACAGGATGAGGTTGCAGCGCGCCGGAGCCTTTCTAAGGAAGATTCTTTATTTTTATGTTGTATGTTTGAACTTTTGGGCAGTTGGAGTGAATTGTGCATTTGGTTGGGGAATTTTTGTGAGAGAATGATGACTTTTTGTTTTGGTTTTTTTTTTTTTTTTGAAGGTTTATTTTTGGAATTTTTTTTAGTTAA